>CM046818.1:21108754-21187190 GCA_025617385.1 Murraya koenigii
CTATCATGCTAACACTAGCTACGGTTGGAGAAAATAAGGCAACGGATAATCCGATGAAAGAGGCTCTGAAGGTTCAAGTCTAGGCTCGAGCTCACCTGGATACCGTCAATGCAAAATAGAAGGCTGAAGTGGATAGACACTGTTATAAGAAAGTGTTTGCAGCAGGTGATTTGGTGATGCTATACTTGCGGCAGAGTCAATTTCCTGGCATTAGCACTAAATTGGAAAAGCGCAAGTGTGGTCCATTTTGCGTGGCAGGAAAATTATTGCTAATGCTGATGAGGAGATGTACGAGCTAAACTCAGGGACAAATTCTTTTTTAAGTGAAGGGGGACAACTAAAGAAACAAAAATATACAAGTTTGTCGATAAAGAAACCAAGGTTTCTGAATAATACAAATTTTTATTGAAAGACTGAATAAATTAAAACTAGGGTTTTAGACCAAACATAAATATCGTGAATTTCCCAAAATTTTCAAACTCGAAATATTATTTTATAATAAAATTCTTCTATCAGAAACAAGAAAGGCAGAAAAAAAGAATTCAAATTCGAGTTGTAAAAAAAAATATAAAAATCTTAAAACTTAAAAATGACAAGGAAAGAAAGAGAATTTCTTGCTTGAGTATAAAGCTGTTTTGTTCAGTCTTATCACGAAGCTTTAAAACAATATATTATAAACGAAGGCCTGTAACTAAAGTTGGGCCATCCGAAAGATACCTTGTTTGTGATACACATCACCTTACATCAGAATATCTTCACTTTAGTCATTTCACTCATATTATTTACAATAACTTAAAGCCAAGCAATGTATTATTAGATGAAAATGTGGTTACTTATTTGCGTGATTTTGGCATTTAAAAGCTCTTAAAGGGAGAAGATCAATCTATGATGCGAACACAAACCCTTTTCACGATTGGACCTCAAACCTCAAATAGGGTGAATTTTAAATAATTTTTTTAGGATTGAGGAGGGAATTGAGATACAATAATCCTCAAATTCTTAATGGGTAAGGTTTAGTTTTGTACTCCCCACCTTAGTCCCCATTAAATGTAAATATTTTTTTAATTTTTATTTAATAACTTTTATTTTTATCAATTACAATATCAGTTGGTTAATAAAATTTTGTTTTATTTTTACCGAATATAAATAGGCTATAATTAAAAGAAAACCCTACAATATAATTCTTATTCAATCCTAAAATATTATTTTCTTTTCTCTTTTAAGAAGCAGTTTTCTTCTTTTTTTTTTTTTAGTTTTGATATTATTTCAAGATATTATTTCAAACTTTTAGATTTATTTTAATAATTTAAATACTTTATAATATGATGATGATTTTATTTAAGATTTTAATTTTTAATTTACTAAAATTATATATTTATATATAATATAAAATAAGTAAATGGAGAATGAGGTGTGGATGAAAAAATCATTCTCCACATAAAGATTCTTCATCTTCTAAATTTATTAGAGAATGAGGTGTGGAATGGAGGCGAAATTTTTAGTGGGGTGGAGAAGGGGATAGGACTCCCCACCCCACCCCCATTGCTATCCCTAAAACTATTATGGATTATTTATCTAATTGCAAAATTATTTTGATTCATATGATACGGTATAGAAGGATGAGTATCTACAAGAAGTGATGTTTACAGCTATGGGATTATGTAAATGGAAACGTTTACGTACCAAGAAGACTGGTGAAATTTTTGCCTCAGAATTGAGCTTATAGAGTTGGATTAATGACTTGCTATATGTTTCATTGATGGAAGTCGTGGACAAAAATCCGCTAAGTGGAGAGGAAAAATATTTTCCCGCAAAGGAGCAATATGTATTATCTATTTTGAGTTTGGCTATGGAGTGTGCAATGGAATCACCAGAAAAGAGGATCAACGCACAAGATAGTGAAACCAGACTATTGAAGGTAAGAGCGCCCACATTGAGTGAAAGGATATATAGCAAATTTAAGTTAATTTCATTTCTGTTTATTGATATTTAATTTGAGTTCATGTATTGAGAGTGAGGATATTATATACTTGCTTTGATATTTTTCTTGAGAAAAATATTAATCGTACGTAGCAATATTGTTTCCATGGGCTGGGAAAGATATGTGTTTGGTATGCTAGCTAAGAATCATACTAAGCATATGATTGAATTTCTTAAGCATACGTAACTTCAAGTTCAAGAAATAAGTAATCAGACACTGCATTTTTTAAGCCCCATGTCATTAGAGCCCCTCTACAACTTCTCATATCAGGCGGTTGGTGCCTGTTTCAGCACTTACGGCTACTGTATCACAATTTTAAACAACACAATTTTATTTTATTTTTATCTGTCTTTTAGGTGTTTCTTTTTTCAATTTTTTTTATAATCTATTGCTGATTTTGCTTCTTAATTCTATAGCAGGATGAACAACCGTTAAGGCAGCTCACTGAGCAGAGTTGAAGAAGAAGGGTCCACTGTGCCAGATCATCAAATCAAAGCCACCTCAGCAGAAGTTTGTTAAAGTCTAGTGCCAGCTCAGCAGAAGTGACACACCAAGTTATCTTCATGTATGCTTATCTTATATAACCTCTCCGCTTAAGCTGGCTTATACTGGTGGAGGCTGAGTCGTCTCTGACATTGGCCATGCCATGCTATGACCTGTTGCTTTTCTGATGTTGAATGCTTGGCTTATATATACTTCAGACAGGCAATTCCTCAAACACTATGTTCATTCTATCGAACACCTCTTGAGTGTACCTTTTTTAATGATAATTTTGTACAAAATAAATATAAAAACTGGAGCAACGTGTTAAGTGACATTTACAATTATGGCGAGCAGAACTGGATGTTAATTAGCCAATCATGTCTTTACATAATTATCAATAATTTTGCTCCCACCACTTAAGATAAAGAATACTTAAAAAATTAGAAAGGCAAGAACAAGTGGGAAAATATGATTGACAGAAGAACTAATTAAAGGAAAAATAGTGGAACTCATTTGGATTGTAGCACTTTCATCTTACTGGCCTGCTGTGAACATGTAAAAAGCAAAGATTTTTGTTTCTTTCATTTTATTTTTATAAGAAAAAAACAATGGTCTTAAAAGTGAGTTCCGTGACTATATAGTAAAGGTCATGATATTTATTCACCCCATAATTTTTGTTTCATCTCAGAAATAATTATAACAAATTTACAATATTTTTTAAAAATCAAATAAAGAAGAAGTATAAGATTTAATCAAATAAAATTAAATATTTAAATTATTAGAAATAAGAATTTGTGTTTTTTGCTGAAATTTAGTCAAATAAAATTTATTATAAAGTAACTTAGTGGTCAAAGATTCTAAGTATAAAAAATAATAAGAAAGATTTAAGTAATTAATTGTCTAAATTTTTATTTGTTCGTATATTTCAAAAAAATGTGAAGTTATTCTAATTATTTTTTAAAATCAAAATAAATTTATAAAATTAATAAAAATAAATAAATATTCTTAAAAAATGAAAATTTTTAAAATATTTTTAAATTATTATAAACTTCAATTTATTTTATTTTTATTTAAAATATACAGAAAAAAGAGGGTGAGATGGGGACAAAAAAAATTGTCTTCTTCAGAAAGTAAGTTGAAGATTACTTATAGAGTATTTTTTATATATATAGAGGGACATTTCATTCAATTATTGAAACTTTCCTCATTCACTTTTGCCAACATTTCGTTTTCTTGAAAAAGAAAAGTTGAAATTAAATAGTAAAAAAATAAAAAAATTATAGTTGAACACTAATTTTTTTTCAAGGATTACTATGAATTAAGGAACTCATATTTATATATATACCCATTACCGAACCAATAAAAAACTGCAATATCATCCTGTATATCCTCCCATTGAGAGAAATTATTCTCAGTATGATTAGTGTTTCATGTGTCTACTATTTCCTTCTCTCCTTTGTTGTTACAGCAGCAGGAAGCAACATTAGCAGAGACCAACAAGCTCTGCTAGCTCTGAAAGATCATATAAGTTATGATCCAACCAATCTTTTGTCCCAAAATTGGACGTCAAATACCTCTGTTTGCACCTGGATTGGCATCACTTGTGATGTCAATAGCCATAGAGTTACAGCCTTGAATATTTCTCACTTCAATCTACAAGGTACCATACCTCCTCAACTAGGAAACCTATCTTTACTAGCAGCACTTAATCTTAGTCATAATAAGCTTTCGGGAAACATTCCCTCCTCAATCTTCACCATGCATGCGCTGAAATTTCTTGATTTCAGTGATAATCAACTCTCTGGTTTTTTGTCTTCCTTCATCTTCAACATGTCTTCAGTGACAGGAATCGGTTTGTCTAATAACAAACTTTCTGGTGAACTTCCGGAAAATATTTGCGATTATCTTCCTCATTTGAAAGTCCTATTTTTGGACGGAAACATGTTTCACGGAAAAATTCCATCTGCTTTATCAAAGTGCAAACAGCTGCGACGGTTAAATTTGTGGTTCAATAATTTATCAGGAGCCATTCCAAGAGAAATTGGGAACTTGACTATGCTTCGAAGTTTAATTCTCATGGATAACAAGCTCAACGGTATGTTCATAATAGTATATAGATGTTCTAATCTATCACTCTTTATCTTCTTTACATACTTTTGTTTATCCAAGATTTTGTAAGAGAGCTTTTTTGCATCTGTATATGTTAATTTTTCAGGTCAGATACCACACGAAATCGGTTTTCTTCAGAATCTAGTGAAATTGGCACTTGGATTCAACAACCTAGTTGATGTTCTACCAGCTACAATCTTCAACATGTCAACACTGGAAGAAATTTATCTTGCTAAGAACTCTCTCTCTGGAAGTCTTCCATCAAGAATAGATCTCACACTTCCTAATGTTGAGACTCTTAACTTGGGGTATAATAATTTTTCTGGAACCATTCCAAGTTCTATCATCAATGCTTCTAAGCTCACTAATCTGGAGTTGGGAGGAAACTCATTTTCAGGATCTATTCCGAACACAATTGGTAATTTAAGAAACCTTGAGTGGCTCGGGTTGGGTTATAACCACTTGACATCTTCAACTTCAGAATTGAGCTTTCTTTCCTCTCTGACCAATTGCGAAAGATTAAGATTTATAGGCTTAACAGGCAATCCACTTGATGGCATCCTTCCAAGTTCAGTAGGTAATCTTTCCATCTCTTTGGAAAGACTACACATCTCCAATTGCAGTATTAGTGGCAACATTCCTCAAGTAATCGGCAACTTAAGCAAATTATTGATCTTAGATTTAGAGGTCAATAAAATGAGTGGAGAAATTCCTGTTACAATTGGCCAACTGTTTAAACTCCAAGGCTTATATCTTACTTTTAATAAGTTGGCAGGATCAATCCCTGACGATCTTTGCCATCTAGCTAGGCTGGATACATTGAGCTTGCGTGGTAATAAGTTTTCCGGATCTATCCCTTCATGCTTAGCTAATCTTACCTCTCTAAGGTATCTCCACTTAGGGTCCAATAGGTTTACTAAAGCCTTGCCCTCAACTTTTTGGAATCTAACAGACATCTTGTTCTTTGATTTTTCATCAAATTCTTTAGATGGTCCTCTTTCTTTAGACATAGGAAATTTAAAGGTTGTGGTAGGAATAGATTTATCGAGAAATAAATTTTCAGGTGATATCCCACCCACAATTGGAGGTTTAAAAGACATACAAAATATCTCCTTAGCATATAATAGATTGGAAGGCCCAATTCCTGAATCATTTGGTTACTTGACAAGTTTGGAAATTTTGGATTTGTCAAATAATAAAATCTCTGGGATGATTCCGATATCTTTGGAGAAACTTTTGTACCTTAAAAAGATAAATTTATCTTTCAACAAACTAGAAGGAGATATTCCTAGGGGAGGACCTTTTGCAAACTTCACAGCTGAGTCATTCATGGGAAATGAGAAATTGTGTGGTTTACCGAATCTCCAAGACCCACAATGCAAGTGTAAGACGCGTGGAAAATCAAGGAAAACGATGCTTCTCCTTGTGATTGTCTTGCCAATGAGTACTGCTCTAATAATTGTATTCACGCTGGCTCTCAAATATAAGTCGATCAGAGGTGGGACGAGAAGCACGGGATTGTCAAATGATGGTATCTTGTCGTCACAAGCAACACTAAGAAGATTTTCATACCTAGATCTTCTGCACGCTACAGATAAATTTGGCAAAGACAATCTAGTTGGCGCAGGCAGTTTTGGTTCTGTTTATAAAGCAAGACTTCATGATGGGATTGAGGTTGCCATAAAAGTGTTTCACCAAGATTGTGCAAGGGCATTGAAAAGTTTTGAAGTTGAATGTGAAGTGATGAAAAATATTCGTCATCGAAACCTTGTCAAAATCATCAGTAGTTGTTCGAACGAGGATTTCAAAGCATTAGTTCTAGAATATATGCCTAATGGGAGCTTGGAGAATTGCTTGTATTCTAGCACTTTCACGTTGGATATTCTCCAGAGGTTGAATATAATGATAGATGTTGCATCGGCATTGGAATATCTCCATTTTGGTTATACAACTCCTATAATTCATTGTGACTTAAAGCCTAGTAATGTATTGTTGGATAAAGACATGGTTGCCCACTTAAGTGATTTTGGCATTGCAAAGCTCTTAAGCGGAGAAGATCAGTCAATGACGCAAACACAAACCCTTGCTACGATAGGCTATATGGCACCAGGTTTGTCTGAAAACATTATTTCGTTTTTCTGCCATTTTTAAACCTTTCGAATAATTATTTTTCCACGATCTTCTAGTTAAGATACTATTGATTATTTATCTAATTTTGGGATTAACTTGATTCCTAGAGTATGGCATACAAGGACAGTTATCTACAAGAAGTGATATTTACAGCTATGGGATTGTGTTAATGGAAACATTTACTAGGAAGAAACCCACAGATGAAATGTTTGCCACTGAATTGAGCTTAAAGCATTGGGTTAATAACTTGCTACCTGTTTCGGTTATGGAAGTTGTGGACAAAACTCTGCTAAGTGGAGAGGAAAAAGATTTTGCCGCAAAGGAGCAATGTGTGCTATCTATCTTGTGTTTAGCTATGGAGTGTACGATGGAATTGCCTGAAAAAAGGATCAATGCAAAAGATGTTGTGACCAGACTATTGAAAATAAGAGATACGTTCAGTAAAATGTTAGCAAATTAATTTAGAGTAATTTCTTTTCTTACTTGATAATAAATTTGTATCCATGTAATGATTTTATATAACCCTTCAGTTGTAGAGTGTAAGACTATTATACATTTTCCACTTATATTTTGTAAAGAAAACTATAGTGTTGCCATCTTGTTCTCATGTGAGAGATTTGTTTCTAATTCTTCCGAATTATATAATTGGAAGATGTGTATTTGATATGTTGTATCCCAAAAGGGAACTTAAACGAAGGAATAGTATGAAAAAGGCCACACAATGTCAGATGAAGGTACTAATAAGTAATAATTCAAGTAAAAGCACCTTTTGCTGCAACGAAACTGCTGCTATTTTATTTAACTTCACCCATGTAATTGAAGGACAACATTTGTCTATGAGGTTTTTGAAAAACGTACATTTTATGCAGTAAAATTCAAACGATCAGCGGAAGCTCTAGAAACCTCGGATCAGCTTCATTCAAAAACGAAAATCAAGAGGAAAGATGAAGTTTAATGAACTGACTTGCAGTTTCAAAAACTACTTCGTAAGGTAGTAGAAAAGGACCGAAAACAGCAAGCTACGAACACCATACTGGAAACAGACCACTGCAAGAACAGCTTCTGTTTTTGCATGATTTGAGATCCTTAAAGCATCCCAATTGTGATGCCTATAATCAGTCGACACTTATAAATATTGCAGGAGTTCATAGGATTTGGAATCACCCAATTTAGTTTGGAAATGTTGGGATTATATGCTCTTTCAAGTATATTGATTTTTTGATTAATAAAATATTTTAAATATTTATTCAGATATCTTGAATTGCATTAATATTTTGAGCAAAGTTCATTTAATCATATTATATGTATTTATGCGATCATCATGTGGATTCGCAGAAGACATAAATACAAGTTATCTTATGATTAAATAAATTAAGTTTGCAGTTGATAAATAAAGTTGGACACTTTATTTAGTAATAGACTGTAATATATTTATTGAGTGATTTGTTTTAATCATGTATGAATTTATTGATGTAGTATGACTATATTGAACAGGATCACATATGAAATTTAATTAACTTAGTAATAACTGTCAGACTTATTAAATCTCATAGGCATTGATTTACTATAATCTTAATCTTGAGTTAGTTATGATTTCATGATTGTAGTTGATATTTCACTTGAGTTACCAATGGGCACGACATACACATGTAGTCAAGATTACCCGGTATCTTGGTGGGAGCAATTACAAGTATTGAAATTATAGATTAACAATATAGAATTTGTACGACACATCTCTTGATAGATTTTCGGTACTTGATCATAGAATTCTCCAGCTAGAGTGTGTCAACACAAATAAGTATGTTGAAATGATTATTAGAGAAAACCAGTAAATATCAAGGAACAAGATGTAATTAAATTGATTGGACAGTTGAGATATCAATTTAAATTAACGATGTGGTACGAACGATTGTGCAGTAAAGAAATCAATATGGCTTGGGCGAATTATTATTCGAGCATACAATTATGAAGGTCAGTTCCAATTTTATAGTGGAGTAGAATTGGAATTAAATAATTATACTTGTTTAATTACAAATTTAATTATTGTTGCCACTATTGTATGTTCCCAAATGATCCTCGGATTAGCTCATTTAATTGACAACACCATCACTAGACCCAAAAGTAAGAAAAACTAGCATATTAGATGAAAATCATAATTATAATATTTGTTAAGGCCTAGTATGTTATATTCAAGTGTAAATGGGGGCTTGTGATATTTTATAAGGTGGTCCCCTAGTTAGTTACACATTCTCTCCACTTTTACGTAGTGGAGAGATAATATTTAATTTAAATATTTAAATATTTAAATTAAAAGAGGAATTCTATTTTAAATAGGAATCCTAATCCTAACATACTATGGTTTTTAATAAGAAATTATAAAAGCGGCATTATTCTCTTAAGACAAAAAAGAGAGAAGAGAATCTCAAGATTTTTAAGAAAAACACAGAAGACATCTAAGAGAAGCCAGTTGCGATTGGGAGTGGTGAAACAGACGCCCATACGTCCAGTGTTGATCAAACTTGAGTCATAGCCTAGAAGATCGTTTGGAGACGGATCTACAACTCTCAATTGTTCAACTTCTCAAAATATCAAGGTAAGAATTTCTAAATTACTTAATTCTTATATGTTGTATGAGATCGGTCCTAAAAAGTTTTAATTAAAAAATTGAAAAAACTGATTTTATCCCAACTAGAAATGAGAGAGATAATGATCAAACATGAATGCTAGTTCATGATGATTCATTCCACCAAGTAAACCCACCATTATCTTTTCAATAATGGCACAAACATTATCATTAGCTCGACTTACCCACTAAGCCATTCTTTATTGAATTGATCTTATTACTTCAATAATTTATTTAATCAAATAATTTTGAATAAATAAATAAATAGTCTATTTACTTAATTTTGTCTTAACAAATTAAGTCAATTTTGATAAAATCAAATGGCTAATTGTGGGCTTGTTTTGTGGCATGATTTTTATGCTTTTTCTTAATCTATATTAAGTCGAATTAAATTCCAAAATTTTGTATCCAAAATTGGTTCAAAAGTTCATAATCATTTATGAACGAGAACATGTCCAATATAGTCATATTACATGTTCGATCTTAAACCTAATGTTCAAGAAAGGTCTTAAGAAATTTATTTTGTTCCTTAAACTAGTTATGAAACATTAAAATTTTTATCTTAAATCATATTTAAAATTCATATTCATTCAATAATGAATTGTGATATGAATACCGATTTTTCTAAAATTAAGAAATTCAACTTCTCATTTTCTAATAAGTTTTTTTTTCATTTCCATTAGGTGTGTAACCTTTTAGATTCTTTGTTATAAGGTAGCAAGACTATTTTAATGATAATTCTTTATTCATTAAAGATGCTAATCTCTTTAGTCATTAATTAGAATTTTTCTAATAACCTTAAGATACATTGCTAATACACTTTAGTAATAATGATCTTACAGTTTCTATAAGCCACTAGTGACACCTAGCAGTATTTCATGACCATCCAAATACCAAGAATTGTTAGATCTATAGAACCGATTCCATTATTTCTCTATGTCTTGGTCTTTTCATCATCCATGTCCAAAGAAAAGCACGGCTTATGGTTTATTATGTTAAGGACTTATGTTTTACCTCAAAATAAGTCTAGATGAACTTGACATGAAAAATATAATTTAAACTCCTTCAAATATATTTCATCTTGACCAAGGATTTCTCATTCCAATTCATAATAACTTACATGGGACATCCTTTTTGTTAATTACAAATTGATTAATTCCATTTTTACCATACATTTGTCTCCATACACAGCCAACCATGACAGCTACTGTTAAATCTATTCTTTGATTAAAAATCAATTCTTATGCTTTCACATAACATAGATGTCTATGCATAAGACATTTGCGATGCCTCAAGTCTGAAGACCATAACTAAACATAATGTCTAAATTAATGTATAATAAATCATTAACACTCAAGACCATATGGCTTATTATTATTTGATCAAGTTCAGTAAAATTATTCTTGTAACAAGTACCTATGTGTTTGACTTGGCATCTCATGTCAATGATATAAAACTCACCATCCATTTTAATATCGCATACTATAAAAGACTCATAACACATACTAATGTTTATAGAAATTTTTTACATCCAATCATAAATCCACCACTGTGAACTATTTTAGAAGTATAGTACAAAGGATACATGTTTTATATTCTGGACAAACTCGAGATTATGTTCCTTAACTATTTTAGTTCTTAGACTATATTCATTAATATAATTTATAAATATTAAATGCTTTGCCATTTTATAAATATCAAAATGTTAATTAATAACAATAATTCCTTAAAAATAAGCGCCACTTGATTGGCCTTTTGGGCATATCACTAACAATCTTCCACTTACACTAAAGTCAATCGCTATGGTATCTCATACTTATTTTCTCAATATGACGATCTAGCTGCTGCTGGCTCAGTGCTTTAGTCAAAAGATCAGCAATGTTACCTGTGGATACTACTTGCTGCATGGTGACATCACCATTTCTAATAATTTCTCGGATAATAAGATATCTTCTTTTAATGCGTTTGGACTTCTAGTGAGGCCTTGGTTCCTTGGCTTGTGCTATAGCCCTATTATTGTGAAATATATTGAGATTGGCAACACAATGGTTGGAACCAATTCAAGTTGTTCAAACCGCTTCTTTTGCTGCATCTGATGCAGCTATATGTTCCGCTTCAGTGGTGGAATCTACAGTAGTTGCTGGCTTGGAATTTTTCAAACTTACTGCTCCACCATTGATGGTGAATATAAGTATTTAAAGATATTCTTAACTGTGGTAAATGTTCTTCACCCATATTGCTTTAGTATCTGCTAGTGACACTCACCGCATGAGTTATATCCAAACTAGTACATAGCATAGCATACATAAGATTTACTATTGCAGAAGCATCTGGAATCTTATTCAATCGCTCTCTCTCATCATAAGTTTTAGGATTCATACTTTTAGAGAGATGGATTCCATATTTAAAGGGTATAAAATCCTTTTTTGAATCCCACATATTGAATTTCTTCAATATTTTTTCTATGTACTTATCTTGACATAGACCTACCAATCTTTTGGATCTATCTCTATAAATCCTGATTCTCAAGATATATATTGCATCTCCTAAGTCTTTCATAGAAAAGTTTTAAGAAAGCCAAATTTTGACAGAAGACATTTATCTAATGTCATTTCTTAAAAGCAATATGCCATCTACATATAGCACAAGCAAATTTATTGCACTCCCACTGACCTTTTTATAATCACATGGCTCATCTTCATTCTTGATGAAACCAAATGATTTGATTGCATCATCAAATTGAATGTTCTAACTCTTTAAGGCTTATTTTAATTTATAAATAGACGTTTTGAAGTTGCATACTTTATGAGGATTTGTCTTAGAATCAAAACTATAAGGTTGTATTATATAGATATCTTCCTCAATGTACCCATTAAGGATTGCGGTTTTGACATTCATTTGCCATATCTCACAATCATAATATGCTGTTATAGCCAATAAGATGTTAATGGACTTTAGCATGGCTACTCGGTGAAAAGGTTTCCTTATAATCGATACCTTGTATTTGTTGATAACTTTTAGCTAGTAACTTTGTTTTATAGGTCTCTATCTTTCCATCTAAGCCTATCTTCCTCTTAAAGATCCACTAGACCTCAGACTTGGTTAGTTCTCATAGAGTCCATCTTTGAGTCCATGGCTTCAAGCCATTTCTTTGAGTAAATATCTGATATTGCCTCTTCGTAACTAGTAGGATCATCCCTATGATTTGTATCACACAATAAAAATATATCGTTCATCTGATGAAGTAAACTATATCTTTCTGATAGATAAATTACCTTACTACATATATATAGTTGTTGTGTCATTTGTGTTTATACTTCAACAGGCTTTTCATTGGATTTATCCTCATTAGAATTCTCTATAAATTTTAATTTTTTTTTCTTTGTCCTCCTTCTTGAATAAACTCGTTTTCAAGAAATGTGGCATTCCTACTGACTACTACCGTTTCGTCAGATTGAATGTAGAAGTAATAACCCAAAGTTTCCTTTAGGTATCTAATGAACCTCCCACTATCCGCTTTAGCTTTAAGCTTCTCACTCTTGAGTCTCTTGATAAAAGCAGGACATCCTCAAATCCAAAGATAATTTAGGCTTGATTGTTTACTATGTCATATCTCATATGGTATTTTAGGTACAACCTTGGAGGTACTATATTTAGTACATATGTTGCAGTAAGGAGAGCATATCCCCAAAGAGAAATTGATAAGTCAGTATACCTCGCCATTGATCGTACTATATCTAACAGTGTGCAGTTCCTCCTTTTGGATACTCTATTAAGCTCTAGTGTACCAGGAAGTGTCAGTATACCACTTCAATCTAATCAAAGAGTTTTAATAGTCTATTTTTCTACTTCATTTTTGTATTCTTTGAAATTTTCAAAGGCTTCAGATTTATACTTTATTAAGTACACACAACCATGCCTTCAGTGATCATCGATAAAAGCTATGAAGTGGTAATATCCACCCTTTACCATTTCATTAAATGGTTTACACACATCAATATGTATGAGTTCAAGTAAATTAGTGGCTTTTGTACTTCGTCCAATAAAGAGTGACCTAGTTATTTTTCCTTGAAGATAGGATTCACAAGGTGGATAAAGTTCTAAACCAAATGCGCTTATTAGTCAATCTTTAGCCAATATTGTGACTCTATATTCTCCTATATGACTTGATCTTAAGTACCACTTATACTTGAGGCTTATTTCTTCTATATCATGTTTATGTGTTATGGTATTTATATTCAAAACATGCTCATTATTTTTTTTTTCATGTTTAGTACATATAGATCATTATCCAAAGTACCATTCACAACATATTTTATTCTCATGATAAATTTTACAAATTTTATTTCTAAAATAAAACTCATAGTTGTCCCTGCATAAACATAAAATTGAAATTATGTTTCTTATAGTATAAGGAAAAAATAAACAATCACTCAAACTTATTACACACCCAAATGACATCTCTAAAAAAAATGTCCCTATAGTTGAGGCAGTAACCATTACTCCATTTCCTATTCTAAAAGACATCTCTCCTTTCTTAAGTCTTTTACTTCTTTTCAGATCCTGCATTGACATAAAAATATGTATGGTAGTTACGGAATCTAAAATCCAAAAAGTAGAATGAGTAATTGAAATATTAGTTTCAATAATGAGCATAATTCCAAAATAATTCTCTTTTGGCTTGACTTTCAAACTGTTGAGATAAGCTTTACAGTTCTTCTTCCAATGCTCATCCTTACTACAATGGAAACATTTACCCTTGTTATTGGGCTTATTAGCCTTCCCTTTCTTGATACCACCTTTAGCCCTAAGTTGAAACTTTTTCTTTTTACTTTTTTTAGCTAAGGGCATTTCCATAGCCATAACATCTTTTGGCTTCTTTATGCAATTTTTAACAATTTTAAGCATCTTTAATAGTTCAGAAAGACTCCACTCCATTTTATTCATGTTAAAGTTCATAATAAATTGAGAGAATGAGTCTGGCATAGACTATAGAATAAGTTTAATAGCTAATTCTCTATCCATTGAGAAATTAAGAGCTTCCATCTGCTTTATGTAGTCAATCATTTTGAGTATATGCTCATTCACTAACCATTCTCACTCGAAACAGTTTCTTAGACATCTCATATCTAATTGTTCTACTTTGTTCACTATAAAACTCATGTAGATGAAGTATTATAAAACTTGCATCAGACATATTTTCATGCTGCCATTGGAGCTCATTGGACATAGATGCCAATATATAGCTCTTAGCCTGTAGGTCATCATCTTGTCACTTCTCATAAATGAAACGTTCTTCCTCACTTGCTCTCTCAGTAATTATATTTGGCTTAGGCGTTTTAAGAACATAGCTAATTTTCTCATAATTAAGAAAAATTCTTAAATTCCTTTACCAATCAAATTTTCTAGAATTTGTGCCAACGGATTATTCATTGTCAAATATAACTGCTGAAAATATAAATTAAATTATTAGCATTTTATTTATAGTATAATCTATTTGATTTTGGTCTTTAAACAAAAATGCACCCCTTTTTTTTTTTCATTACACTCTCATATGCAAGAAACAAAAAATCTCATTGGTAAAAGTTTCTAGTATGAATTGGATTCTCATTGGCCTAAGTTGACCTCACTGAACATTTCTTGGCTTATTTATTTTAATAAGTAGGTAACTCTTACCAAATGCATCTTATGCATGTACCAATTATCCTTCGGCCTTTAAATCATAAATACCTTACCTAACAGTTCTTAGTATAAATGATTTAGTTAAGTTTAACCTAATGCCCTTGCATATTTTCAAACATCTTACCAACCTCACCTAACAATTCTTAGTAGCTCAATGTGAATTATGCATCACTAAATGATATATAGATTATTTTTTAATATTTTAATAATTAAGTAGCTCATGTATCCATGATAACTAGCCCAAACATAAAATATTTTAAACAATCCATTGGTATTAGTAGGCCATGATAGATATTCTTAATATCCTTAATTACAACTTAACAATTACTACATTAATTTTAATTGGGAGTATTAAGTCTTTTATAATGGTCTCACTTTTTAGAATGTTATTCCATTTTCAATTTTTCAATAATATAATATGTCTAAGCACCTTAACATACATCTCACACATATTATAGACAAACTAAACTAAGGATGATCGTGAAATTTTTTTAATAAACCCAATTTGAGCCAAAATTGGTTTTAAGGTCCACCTAGGTATCAAACAACCAATAATGATTATGAGACATCTTATGCCTCAAACTGAAACAATTATTAGTTTTCCCTTGAGTGGCTAAAACATTATTGGAAGTGCAACAAGGATCCTTAAAGTCTTCTTGCTCAAATGCATCGTAGACACGTTGTCTCTGTTCGTATAATCATCTCATAGAAATTACATATTTAGAAGAATCAAGGTAAAAATTTAGGGGTAAGAAGATACAATCAGATTCTAGTAGAGAAAGGGACATGCAAGTTCCTATTTTAAAAATATTAAAACCATTTAAGCCTTTAGAAATCAGCCAAAATCAACAAGTAAACAAATAGCTCTTTCAACAAGCATATTATCTCCTGACTTAAATATATCATAAATTATCTAGGTCGTTCCATGATTATTCTTCAAGCTACTATAAATGAAAATTTAAAAAAAAAATTCTACTTTAAAAAATTCAAAACATTTGTCCATGAGATTCCTTAAAAATGTTACTTTTGTGCAGTAAAATTCAAATAATGAACGGAAGCTTTAGAGACCTTGGATCAGCTTCATTCAAGAATAAAAATATAGAGGAAAGATTGAACTTTAATGACCTGAATTGCAGTTCCAATAATGACTTCATAACGTAGGAGAAAACGACTGAAAATTATAAGCTACGAACACCGTCCTAGAAATAGACTACAGCACGAATAGCTTCTGTTTTTGCATGATTTAAGATCCTGAAAGCATCTCAATTTTGATACCTCTAATCATTCCATACTTATAATTGTTCCAGGAGTTCATAGGATTTAATATCACCCAATTTAGTTTAGAAATGAGAGAGATAATGATTAAATATAAATGCTAGTTCATGATGATTCATTCTACCAAGTTTTCCATTATCTTTTCAATAATGTCATAAGCATTATCATTAGCTCGACCTACTCACTAAGCCATTCTTTAATAAAGTAATCTTATTGCTTCTATAATTTATTTAATCAAATAATTTTGAATAAATAAATAAATAGGCTATTTACTTAATTTTATCTTAACAAATTAAGTCTATTTTGACAAATCAAATAGCTAATTGCGGACTTATTTTGTGACATAATTTTAGTATTTTTTTTCTTAATCCATATTAAGTCCAATAAAAGCCCAAACTTTTGAACTTAGATTGGTCCCAAAATTCATAATCATTTATGAACAGGAACATGTCCAATAAGGTCATTTTATATGCTCGATCTTAAATCTAATGTTTAATTAAGGTTTTATGAAATTTATTTTGCTCCTTTAATTAGTTATGGAACATTAAAATTTCTCATATTCATTATGTAATGAGTTGTGATATGAATAACGATTTTCCTAAAATTAGAAAATTCAATTTCTCATTTTCTAATAACTCCTCTTTTTTCATTTCTACTAGGTGTGTGATCTTTTATATTCTTTATTATAAGGTAGCATGACTATTTTAATAATAACTCTTTATTCATTAAAGATGCTAAACTCTTCCGTCATCAATTAGAACTTTTGTAATAACCTTAAGATGCATTGTTAATACACTAATAATATCTATCTTAAGGTTTCTACAAATCACGAGTGATACCTAGTAGTATTTCATGATCATCAAAATAATAAGAATTACAAGATCTATAGAAGCGATTCCATTGTTTCTCTATGTCCTGGTCTTTTCATCATCCATGTACAGAGAAAAGCACAGCTTATGGTTTAGTATGTTAAGCACTTATGCTTTACCTGAAAATAAACTTAAATGAACTTGGCATAAAAAATATAATTTGAACTCTTTAAATATATTTCACTTTGACTAAGGATTTCTCATGCCAATCTATAATAACTTACATAGGACATCATTTTTGTTAATTACAAATTGATAAATTCTATTTTGGCCATATACTTGTCTCCATACATAGCCAATCACGATAGTTACTGCTAGATCTATTCCTTGATTATGAATCAATCCTTATCCTTTCACATAACGTAGATGTCTATGTATAAGACATCTGTGATGCCTCAGGTCTAAAGACCATTACTAAACATAATGTCTAAAACAATATATAATAAGTCATTAACACTCAAGACCATATGACTTATTATTATTTGGTCAAGTTCAGTAAATTTATTCTTCCAACAAGTACCTATGTGTTTGACTTCGCATCTCATGTCAATGATATGAAATTCAGTATCCATTTTAGTATCGTATACTATAAAGGAGTCATAACACATACTACTATTATAGGAATTTTTACGTCCAATTATAAATACACCACTAGGAACTATTTTAGAAGTATAGCACAAATGATACATGTTTCATATTACGAACAAACTCGAGAATGTGTTCCTTAACTATTTTACTTCTTGGACTATATTCATCAATATAATTTATGAATATTAAAAATTTTGTCATATTATAAATATCAAAATGTTAATTAATAACAATAATTCCCCAAAAGCAAGCATCACTGGATTGACTTTTAGGGTATATCACTAACAGTAATTACATATGCAAATGAGAAATATCACAACCCAAATGGTAAATTCATCCCCCTTTTGAACCCTCTCTTAAGGGCTTTTGTCCTTTCTTTCCATATGTATATAAGCATTTGCACTAATTAAAGTCCAAAAAAAAAAAACTATTGAATGGTGAACAATACGTTTCACTGATAATCTGATTATTCCAGACTTCTATAAATTAAAATTAATTAATTTTTATAAATTTATCATTTAATAGTGTGTTTCTTTTACTATTTTTAATATCAAAGATAAAATGTACTATAAAAAGTTTCAATAATAATAGGCTTTCCAAGAGAGACTTCATTCCAAATAATATTTATTTCATCTGTGGATTATTTCGATAATGCCGTGATTAAAATATCAGCATCAATATCATAATTAAACATCAATTGTGTAAATGAAACAAAAGATATAAATTTAACATAAAACTTCTAAATTAAAATTAATATAAAACATAACATAAATTATGTAAATGGAACATGAGAATTGTAAATAAAAGGTAAAATAAGTAAATTAATATAGAATTGATAAATTGGTATATTATTAGTAAACAAAACCAAAACTTATAGATGTGATATAAAACATGTAAATCAATATTAAGTGTAAAATAAAACATAAATTGTAAAAATAGAACATAAGACTTGTAAATATGAGGTAAAATAAATAAATCAACATAAGAGTGGCAAATTGATGTATTATTAATAGATAAAACGAAAACTTATAGATGCAACATAAAACTTTTAAATCAACATTAAATATAAAGTAAACATATATTAAATAAAAAAAAAGCATAAGACCTATAAATAGATAGCTAAAACAAGTAAATTAACATAGGAGTGATAAAATTATGTATTATTGGTAAACAAAACATAAACTTACATATATAACATAAAATTTGTAAATCAACATTAAGTATAAAATAAACCATAACTTAAGTAAATAAAATGTAAGACCTGTAATTAGAAGGTAAAATAAGTAAATTAACATAAGAGTGCTAAATTAATGTATTGTTAATAAATAAATAAAAACTTATAGATGTAATATAAAACTTGTAAATCAACATTAAGTGTAAAATAAAACATAAATTAAATAAATAAATAATAAGACCTATAAATAGAAGTTCAAACAAGTAAATTAACATAGGAGCTATAAATTGATGTATTATTGATAAATTAAACAAAAACTTATAAATGTAACATAAAGCTTGAAATCAACATTAAGTGTAATATAAAATATAAATTATGTAAATAAAACATAAGACCAGTAAATAGAAAGTAAAACAAATAAATTATCTTAGAAGTGATAAAATGATGTAATATTGGTAAACAAAATATAAATTTACTGATGTAACATAAAATTTGTAAATCAACTTTAAGGGTAAAATAAAATATAAAATTAAGTAAATAAAACATAAGACTTATAAATAGAAGATAAAATAAATTAATTAATATAGGAGTGGTAGAATAATGTATTATTTGTAAACAAAACATAAACTTATATATGTAATATAAACTTTTTAAATCAACATTAAGTGTAAATAAAATATAAATTATGTAAATGAAAGACAAGACTTACAAATATAAGAGTTATTGAAAAAATAAAAACTTATTATAATAATGATTACCTTGTATATTTACCATTTTTATTTCTAAATTGAATAGTAATAATTTTGGGTTTATGTAATACTTGTATTGATATATATAAAATTTTATTAAGGATAAAACTTATTCTCAAAATCAAATTCTTAAAAAACTTTTTTTTTCAAAAATTTTCAAAATTTTTGTAAGATAAGTGATTTTGTATCTTTGTAAATCTCTGACAGCAACCTCAAATAATATTTTAGTATAAGTAAGAAGCAAAATTTAAAATTACATGAAATATATATAAAATTAAAAATTAGATCCAATTTTATTGATATTTCACGTGTGTCTAATAATATAAAAATGTCTTTTTATTTTGCTGTGGCTTGATCTACATCAAGAAAAATAATTTTACTTAATTAACATCTATTGTAAGCAAATACTATGATAAAAAATGAAAAAAAAATTATAAATGTTCTAGCATAAATATAGAATATATGGTTAAACCAATTTAATAAAATTTATTCTGATTGTTTTCAATACAAATTTTTTATTTTCAATTGATGATTAATGTTTTTCTTTCCTTAAATAAATTAAGCAAGTAAACTATTTTTAAATTAAAGTTTAATGTTGATTTATATGTTTTATGTTATTTTTACAAATATTTGCTTTGTTTGTATTTTTAAAATACCAATTTATCATTCTTATATTAATTTACTTATTTTATATTTTATTTACTAGTCGTATGCGTAATTTATAAAATTTATATTTCTTATGGTATTGATACCGTAATTTTAATCATAGTATCATATCCTTCATCTGTTGGTCAAGGAAATTCCTTAATTAATTTATGAAAGGGTTAGGCTACTTCAAATTAAAATTTTAACACAAATTTTGAGTTATTGATCTCATGCATTTTATTAACATCATTGAATGCTACTTTGATCTTCAAAATCTTCAAAATCTATCACTGGATCGCATAAAATTGATTTCTTAAAATTTGTGTCAAAATTTTACATTGAAGCAAACCCCACCCTTTACGAAATTCCTTATTTAACAATATAACCATCTAATAAGTAAATGAATATCACATTACTTTGAATAAAATTTATTAGGAGAAATGTAGTATTATTTTAAAAGTATACATAAAGCACTTAATTATCAAGAGGCATATGATTTAAAACCCTGCTTACATAGATGGAAAGAAAAAGAGTTTAATTAATAGCTTTGCTTTATCTAAATTGTAAAATAAAATTTACCATACTTTAATAAATATTTAAACAAACGTGGTTGTTTGGGGAATGCCGAGCAGACCAGCTCGAGGACAATCCAGCCAGAGCAGAAGACCTGATCGCTAGCACGAAAACACCCCTGTTCGGTGTCAAAGCTGGTCGAGGTCAAGTGTTCTAAAGCTGGTCGGGTCTTGATGTAACCATCTTGCTCGGGTCAGGAACCCTCGACCACCGAGCGAGTCCTGGTCGCTTTATGGATAGCATTATGAACAGGAAGAAACCCGAGCTCGAGCAGAGCAAACTTAAGCCTGGTGGCCCCATCCCTTAACAACTTGTCACGACGACCGATAACAGACAGGCACCCCCACGCCGTAGGAATTCGTCACTGTTACCGATGGCCGGCGCACGCCTCATCATCATTTTGCACAAACTCACACAGCATCATCATTTGATCACGGGACCTCATAGCAGTCTGACATCTCATACCCCCAAGTTGTGTCGCAGCAACCCATAGCTGTCAGAAAGACGTAGGCACAATTAATACAGGGAATGGCGCCCGAGCAAAGGGGCGGGAAAACAGATGGATAAATATGAGACAAAGAGTAAGGTAAAAGGATTCGGATTCCTGATATTCAGATTCTTCTTCTTCTTCCCTATCTTTTTCAACTCTCTATTTTCCGGTTTCTCTCAGATTTAGAGAGATTTTACAAAGAATCAACCCGATTACTAACTTGAGCGTCGGGGGGTTTTTTCCGGAAAAACACCCGGCGACCCCTGACATCTTTTCTGTGGATACAGATTGGAGGACACCACCGTTCCAGTGGGCGGAAGAACGCAGGGACTAACCAGAAATCCTGCTTGAGCAACCAGCGACCAGAAGGTAACCGCACTACTTCGAGGCGAGCAGAAAACCGCATCAACAATGGTCTTTCTGGAATGTCGAATAACCGTCAAGTGGGCATGAAGTGGACAAGGAAGATGATGAAACTGATTAAAGGTTTTACAGAATAATTTAGAAAATGGTTTAATCATTTTCATCGACAGAGAGAATTACAATATTTACAGTTTACATAATTGAATAGAAAGTGAAAGAAGTAATTCTCCTATGACTAAAATTTCGAAAGTACACGAACTAACCCACAATTATAAAATATTTGCTACCAGACACAATAAATAATTGTATATTGAGAAAACTTTTATTATTGTGAGTGGTGTTTTTGTTTTGCATAGCTTGACAGATTAATAACATTAAAATAATAGAATTTAAAGGTCAAAATAATTTATAAAATTTATGCTTTTATTTATAACATTATATATACTTAATGTAAATTTTTAATTTAATTTTAGTGAAATTAACATTACAGTGATAATTAACTGATGGATAGAAGATTATCCATTTTAATTAACTTGTAATCTTTGAGACTTTATGATCCATTAATAATTATTATTTAAAAAGAAAGTCAATTTTTGGGTATTTTTGGGTTGATTAGGTACGTATTAATAAAAGCTAAGACAAACTAATAACAATTTTAGGGAAAAAAGTCATTTTCATCTCTAAAATTTGATGCAATTACCCATTTCATCATTGTTATTTAAATAATAACTCATTTCATCCATACGTTTTAAATAATAGTTCAAAATACTCTTGTGTAATTTTACCTTTAATTTGCTGAATAATTCTTTGTGGGCAAAATAGATTTTTTCAATTGAGGAGATACAAATTATTTTAAAATAAAAATCTCAAACACAATTAAATAGTATCTAATTTTCTGTATAAATTTAAAATTTAAAGATAACTTAATGAAAATAATAATAACACTAAATAATATTTGAAAAATATATATTTATGACAATTTATTTTTAAAAAATAGATTTTACATAGAGTGAGTTTTTTTCTTTTTATCCTTTAACTTGTCTTAGATTTTCATATAGTCATTATAAATAAATAAATAGTCAATTTATATTGTTATTTTATTAAAAGTAAACACGAACTCCTTCATTTACATTAAAAAAAAAAACACATACTAAAGACAAAAAAATACATATTTAAAATACCACAGAATAAAAAACAAAGCATTAAAGTATATGATTATATATTGTATAATCTTTAGTATTTATTTTATTTTATTAAGTTATCCTTAAACTTTAAATTTATTCAAAAAGTCAGATGTTATTTAATTGTTCTTTAGATTTATATTTTCAAATAGTTTATATTTATTTAATTAAAAATCTTATTTTATCCTCAAGAATTATTCAATAAATTAAAGATAAATTTACATAAAGTTGTTTTGCGCTATTGTTTAAAAAAAAAAAAGAACTATTATTTAAACAAAAAATATTAAATGGGTTATTATGAGTTATTACATCCAATTCTAAGGATAAAAATGACTGTTTCTCATAATTTTAATATTAAAATAATTTGCGCAATTTCCGTAACAACCACTTTTGATTGTTGACCAATTATAATATTTTTACATAATTACATAATCAAATGTCACATATCTGATTTTAAAAAATAAAATAAAAAACAATGAGAGTGATTTACGATTAAAAAAAAAATTGATTAATATAGAAGAAGTTGGTCGGTAATTGACATATTATGATTGTTCACATTGCTGGCCGCCAACTGTTCCAACATTTTTTCTTTAATTATTTTGTTTTTTGTCTTTAACTTTCCAGTGTAAGACACTCGACTTTAAACTTCCTTAAGTCAACCAAAACAGAAGTCTTACATGTATTTTCCTCATGGTTCATTATTTATCTTCAGGAATCGAGTCTCCTTGCATTACCAATACCAAACCAATATCAAACAGCAACCTTATATCCTCTCACTAGTCTCAGAATGATCACTGTGTCATTAATCCACTGTCTGCTTCTTTGCTTAGTTGTTGCAGCAGCAGCAAGCAACAACATTACATCAGACCAACAAGCCCTTCTTGCCCTGAAAGCTCATATAACTTATGATCCAACTAATCTTTTGGCCCAAAATTGGACCTCAAATACCTCTGTTTGTGCGTGGATTGGCATCACTTGTGATGTCGACAGCCATAGAGTCACAGCCTTGAATATTTCTAGCTTCAATCTACAAGGCACCATCCCTCCTCAACTTGGAAACCTTTCTTCACTGATGGTGCTTGACCTGAGTCAGAACAAGCTTTCCGGTGATATTCCTTCCTCAATCTTCACCATGAATACGCTAAAGTTTCTTTATTTTAGTGATAACCAGCTCTCTGGTTCTCTATCTTCCTTCGTCTTCAACATGTCTTCAATGTTAGTAATTGATTTGTCTACTAACAGATTTTCTGGTGAACTTCCCGAAAATATTTGCAATTATCTTCCTTATTTAAAAGCCCTTCTTTTGAACAACAACATGATTCACGGCAAAATTCCTTCCACTTTAACAAAGTGCAAACAGTTGCAACAGCTAAATTTGGGATTGAATGATTTATCGGGAGCCATACCGAAAGAAATTGGCAACTTCACTATGCTTCAAAAGATATCTCTCATCTATAATAAACTCTACGGTATGTTAAAAAAATACTATAAAAATACTCTAACTTATCACTCATTATCTTTCTTAGATACCCTTTTATTTAGAAAAGGTTTTGTAAGAGTGCTTGTTTCATCTGTGTTTGCAGGTGAGGTACCTCAAGAAGTTGGTAATTTTCGTAATCTAGATACTTTATGGCTGGGATCCAACAACCTAGTTGGTACTGTACCATCTACAATCTTCAATATCTCAGCAGTGAAAGAAATTGACCTATTTAATAACTCTTTCTCAGGAAGGCTTCCATGAAGAACAGACCTTGCAGTTCCTAATATTGAGTATCTTGGCTTGGCGATTAATAGATTTTCTGGAACCATTCCTAGTTTCATCACCAATGCTTCTAAGCTCACTGTTCTAGAGATGGGATTAAACTCATTTTCAGGCTTTATTCCAAACACAATTGGTAATTTAAGAAACCTCAAGGTTCTCGGCTTAAATGACAATTACTTGGCATCTTCAACTCCAGAATTGAGCTTTCTTTCCTCTTTGGCAAATTGCAAGAAATTAAGACACCTAGACTTATCAAATAATCCACTTGATGACATCCTTCCAAGTTCAATCGGTAATCTTTCTATCTCTATGGAAAGACTTTATATCTTCAATTGCAGTATTAGCGGCAACATTCCACAAGTGATCAGAAATTTAACCAACTTGATAGTCTTACAATTAGGAGGCAACGAATTGACTGGACCAGTTCCAGTCACATTCGGCCGACTACAGAATCTCCAAGGTTTATTTCTTTCATCTAATAAGTTGGCAGGATCAATCCCAGACGATCTCTGCTATTTAGATAGGCTAGATACATTGTTCTTGGATGGTAATGAGTTTTCAGGATCTATCCCATCATGCTTAGGTAATCTCACTTCTCTGAGGGTTCTCTCCCTAAGCTCCAATAAGTTAATTTCGGTTATACCTCCAACTTTTTGGAACCTAAAGGACATCCTGAATGTTGACTTTTCATCAAATTCTTTAGAAGGTCCTCTTTCTTCAGACATAGGAGATTTGAAGGTTGTGGTAGAAATAGATTTATCAAGAAATAATTTATCAGGTGATATACCAACTACAATTGGAGCTCTAATAAATCTAAAGAATATCTCCCTAGCCTATAACAAATTGGAAGGCCCAATTCCTGAATCATTTGGTGACATGACAAGTCTAGAGATTCTGAATTTGTCAAATAATAAAATTTCTGGGTTTATTCCTACCTCCTTGGAGAAACTCTTACACCTAGAAGAGCTAAATCTCTCTTTCAACAAACTTGAAGGAGAGATTCCAAGAGGAGGACCTTTTGTGAACTTCACAGCCATGTCATTTAGGGGAACTGAGTTATTGTGTGGTTCACCAAATCTACAAGTCCCACCATGCAAACTTAGCAAGCCAAGGGAACATAAAAAATCAAGGAAAAAGATGCTTCTCCTGGTAATTGTTTTGCCATTGAGTACTGCTCTAATAATTGTGGTGATTATTGTAGCTCTCAAAAATATGTCGATCAAATGTGGAAAAAGTAGTTTGGATGCATCAAATGATGGTATCTTACCATCACAAGCAACACTAAGAAGATTTTCGCACTTAGATCTTTTGCGTGCAACAGATAAATTTGGTGAAGAAAACTTAATTGGTGTAGGAAGTTTTGGTTCTGTATATCGAGCAAGACTTCATGATGGGATTGAGGTTGCCATAAAAGTGTTTCAACAAGAATGTGCAAGGGCATTGAAGAGTTTTGAAGCTGAATGTGAAGTCATGAAAAGTATTCGTCACAGAAATCTTGTCAAAATCATCAGTAGCTGTTCGAATGATGATTTCAAAGCATTAATTCTGGAATACATGCCCAACGGGAGCTTGGATAATTGCCTTTATTCTAGCACTTTTATATTGGATATTTTCCAGAGGTTGAATATAATGATAGATGTTGCATCAGCATTGGAATATCTCCATTTTGGTCATACGACTCCTATAATTCATTGTGACTTAAAGCCCAGTAATGTATTGTTGGATGAAGACATGATTGCTCACATAAGTGATTTTGGCATTGCGAAGCTATTAAGTGGAGAAGATCAGTCAATGACGCGAACACAAACCCTTGCTACGATAGGTTATATGGCACCAGGTTTGTCTGAAAATATTATTTAGTTTCTCTATCATTTTAAGCCTTCCAAATAATTTTTTTTCCATGATATTTTTGTTAAAATACTATTGATTATTTATCTAATTTTGGGATTATCTTGATTCTTAAGAGTATGGCATAGAAGGACAAGTATCTACAAAAAGTGATATTTATAGCTATGGAATTATGTTAATGGAAATGTTTACTAGAAAAAAACCCACAGACGAAATGTTTGCGGCTGAATTGAGCTTAAAGCATTGGGTTAATGACTTGCTACCTATTTCATTGATGGAAGTTGTGGACAAAACTTTGCTAAGTGGAGAGGAAAAAGATTTTGCCGCAAAGGAGCAATGCATGTTGTCTATCTTGAGTTTAGCTATGGAGTGCACGATGGAATTGCCTGAAAAGAGGATCAATGCAAAAGATATTGTGACTAGACTATTGAAAGTAAGAGACACGTTGAGTAAAAGGCTAGCAAATTTAGATTAATTTCATTTCTTTTCATTGTTACTTAATTTGAATCCATGTAATGAGTGTAAGAATATTATATATTTTCCTTTTATTTTTATTTTTTTTTTGAGAACACTGTTGTAGCCGTCTTGAGAGTTGTTTCAATTCTTCCAGACTATGAGTGAAAGATATGTGTGTTTGATATACAAATATTTATTTGATATATATAGACTGTCGGTCTCCGTTGTATACATGCTCTTTTTCGCTTGTATTTGGGTGGAACAGTGGTCTGGTTTAGGCTACACTAAAAGATCTTTGCGTTTTTCCATTTGACAACCACGACTCCTATAATTTGGGAGGAATGTATAAAGCACTGAGTTAATGACTTGCTACCTGCTTAATTGATGGAAGTTGTGGACAAAACTCTGTTAAGTACGGAGGAAAAATATTTTGACGCAAAGGAGCAATGTGTGTTATCTATCCTGAGTTTAGCTATGGAGTGTGTGATGGAATTACCGGAAAAAAGGATCAGTGTAAAAGATATTGTAACTAGACTATTGGAAATAAGAGACATGTTGAGTAAAAGGTTAGCAAATTTAGTTTAATTTCATTTCTTGTCATTGATACTTAATTTGAATCAATGTATGAGTGTAAGAATATCATATATTTTTCTTTGATGTTTTTCTTGAGAAAACTATTGTAGCCATCTTGTTTGAGTTTAATTTTTTAAATTTTTTTCCTTTTTCCAAGATCCTCACACCAAGATCAGCTGCAAATTCAAAGCTAGCTACAACATTTGATTATAGGAAGATTGTCAGTATTCTCTTATGTAAATTAATATATACAATTTATCCCAACAGTTTTTATAATGTGTAATAACATCCTGGCATTATAATTTTACAATATAATTCTTATTTTCAAATGTACTTTTATACACATTAACTATAAATTAAATAAATCATATGAATTGAAATTAAAATAAAAAAACTGAATGCTAAAATATTAAGCAAATGACTCATTTACACCTCATTTTCATTAAATTTTTTGTGCCAAGAAAGTTTTTAGATATTATGAAAATAATAAAAGGATAAGTGGTACATATTAATTTAAGTAAGGGAAAAACTACCGATCACCCTTTGATTATGTGTCACACTCAATTCTTTTTGCCAATGTTGACATTTGCCTATAATCAGGTTTTTTTATGTGTACATTGCAGGTTCAACTTAAGCCATTAATGGAACAACTTCAGAGAGCAACAGAATTGCTAGTTCCTGTTAGGGGCTATTCTTTGGGGATATCAAGGTAACTTTAACCCACCTAGGTTTGATGCTCCAACTTTTTTAATGGATTTGTCTAATGCATTCAGGTTGGTTTCGTTCCGTACATGTTTGGTTAATTGCCATGTTCTGTTAAGTTCAAGCAGTCCAGTTGCAAGTCCTATTTGGTTATGCAGTGATGGTTTTGGAACTGAATCCTTCGAAAAATAGCTTAAGTTTTGGAAGTTGGTTGGACAAATAATGCTATAATGATAGTTACTTTTGTTGATTTTGTATAGTTTTGTGCTAGCATGTCATTGATCAATTGCTCTGGACATATTGTGACATAGGTAGCATCTCTTTTTAAAAAAAAAAAAAAATTTAAATGGGTCTGAATATTTTTTAAGTCTGAATATAAATATAAGAATGACCTATTTATTTATTTATTTTTTATATATGAATATAAGTAGCATCTTATTTGTTTTTATATATAAAAAAATCTTAAACATTGTTATTTGATATTTTTATCCTTACAAATTAAAATAATAAAATGATTTAATTTTATATTTTAAGAAATAAATATATCTGAAATTAATAAAATTTCATACTTTAGATGTTTAACAAACAATTTCTTTAATTGTGTAGCTGTAGATCATCTAGAACCATAAAGCATGTGTATGTTAGTGTATTAAACTTTTACAATAACTTTAACCCCTCTCATATACAAGAACATGTGATCACTTAGAACCTCAAATTATAATTTGGGCTTGAGATTGCAGTTCTAGTGTCCTGTATGACTGATCTTGCTCAACTTTATCAAACATATGTTCCTTCTGAAAATATTGAAGTGGATTTGATATTGTTTTTAAGCAATTTGTAGTTAGATTTTAGCAGTTTGAAGTTGAATATTCTGGTACCGATCAACACAAGGAAGTGGATGCCAAATGTGAAAATACGAATGGGCATCTGAAAGTCGCGCCACATTATGTTTCTTATGAAAGCAATTGAACAGATCAAAATATGGTTATATTATTTGTTTTAAAATGCGATTTTATTTAATTGAGTCACAGCTTTGGATATTTCTCACATCGATCTACAAGGCATCATCCCTCCTCAACTTGTAAATCTGCCTTCACTTCACACACTTGAACTTAGTCATAACAAGCTTTCAAGTGACATTCCCTCCTCCATCTTCACTGATGTAGGACAAACCGAATCATAATAAGAGTAGTTTAACTTCCTTAATTCCTTTTATTAGTTTAATTTAGATTTGATTAATTTTTTTTTAATTAATATTTTTTTTTTATAAAGAATCATAATTCTATTGAGAATATGATAATCTTAACTAATATAAATAAATTTATTAAATTTATTTTTTTATACAAATTTTTATTAATAATATTTAATATTTTATCAATTAAAATATTTTTTTATTGTGAGAATCCTTTTCTTTAGTTGTTAAGAACATACGTAACAACAACATCTAATATCAATTTTATCAATTTTGCACAACGTTAAATAATATCAAAGCCTTTCTTCGCTCCAAGCAAGACTTTCCTAACCATCAATCACCCTCCACGCACAAATCCTTCCTCCATCATCTTTTAATCCCACCAAGTGAAAAAAAAATCAGAAAACCGCAATAAAAAAAAAACGAAGCCAGCTTCACAACCACTGCGTGCGGCTGCCGCCACCACTGATCTTCATTCATTCTCGTCGATCTCACCACTATCAGAATCAAGAGAAATCAGCGATCAAAACTTGACCCACTTCACCACCGATCCGCTGCTGTAAGCCACGAAATGCCCACCAAAATAGTCGCTAAACTGCCGCGATTTTCACAGCTTGATTTGTCGAAATCTGCTGCAATTCACCAACCACCACCACTACCAATCTGTTCACCGTCATTAGTCCTTTTTTTATTTAACCAACACCTGCTGCCAACTGCTGCTCCGTTCACTAGAAACGAACAAAACCTCCACACTGCCACTCCAATTCAACTTTTGGATCAATCAGCAACGATGAGTCCAACCACCTCCACCATCACACTTACCATCATCAAATCTTCCAGATTTACCCTTCCTATCCTTTTTTTCGACCACCGTCGACGGCAACACCAACTTTTACTTATTTATAGTTTTAGCCCACATTTTTTTTTAATTCTATTATCACTTTTTGAATTTACTGTTCTTATTAAAAAAACTCAAAAATTAAAAAAAAGCAACAATGTTTTATAGAGAAAGCAATACTCAATTTGAAAATTGAATTACAAGAGGAATATAGCGACTCAAATAAACATAGAATCAATCAGTAGAAGTATAGTATGAAACAACGAAGGCTTTACTGTCAATCTAAACTCATGTTACCGCAATAGAAGAAACATTTCTTAGTGTAAGATAAGATTTAAAAGAGATTAGACTTATCCAAAGAAGTAATCATGAAGTTAAGGAGGCTTAAATTGTTAATTTAGGAATTAATTTTAATGAGCAAAAGAAGACTAATTAGGGTAAGGAAATAGGTAGCACTAGTATGAATACAAAAACTACTACACCCTTTCGAATTCAGACAATTTAGATGACAAAATAAAAAAGATAAACGACAAGGAATGCATCAGAATGACTATTGCATCAAGACTGACCTTCCAGCATTCAATGCACAATTAGAAATTAAAGAACTCCTCGATTAGTTGTTTGTTGTTGAATGATTCTTTGAAATAATGGACTTTTCATAATCAAAGAATGTCAAGGCAGTAGCATATAAACTTAAAGGAGCTGCTGCAATTTAGTGGAACAGTCTACAGACTTCTTGTGTGCTATAAGGAAGAAAAAAGGTCAAGACATGGCATCGCATGCATCACTTGCTAAGGGAACTATTTTGCCTCTTGACTATGTATAGACCTTGTTTTGTAAGTACAACAATTGTCGTCAATGAGCCAAAATAGTCAAAGAATATGCCCTTGAATTTTAAAGGCTTATGGAATAAAATAATCTCCGCGAGACAGAGCCCAGATAGTTGGTCGATTCTTGGATGGTTTATGCCTGGAAACAGAAGATGAAGTTGGATTGCAACCAGTACATATACTGTAAAATGTCACGCGACTAGCTAAAACGGTGGAGGTGCAACTTGAAAATATAAAAGGCTCGTAATTAAGCCACCCTACTGTCACGGGATGGGTGTTTTGCGCAGCAAACCCGTGCGGCACTTAGACAACCTTGTCGGGATGTTGCTAAGTAAGCCTTTGCGCTTCTCAATAGCTAAGCCAAGAGATTCCCGAAGTGCTAAAGAGAAGGAGGAGCTAGCGAGCAATGTAGCCAAATGCGGAAATTGTATTACTCGAAAGAACCTTTACAAGAGAGCTTACAAGTGTTTGATGCTTTGCTTGGATGCTTGGATGATTACAATGCTTAGAGCTCACCTCTATTTATAGCAAAGCTTGGCTAGTTCTAGAGAATTCTATGTACATGTGTCTAAATCTAGATCGTACATGTGTCACAAATCTAGGCTATGTACAAAAGTGCTAGAGTTTGCTAGAATGTTCTAGAATCGGGCCAAGCTAGCACATCTTGGCTCATTCTCTTGGGCCATTTTGGGCTGGAATCATGCAGCCCGTAACACTACGCTCATTCATTCCTAGTCAACAACCAAGGAAAATGTATGAAATTAATAAAGGAAAAGCTCCTATGGAGAACTTTGGAAAGCCACACAAAATTGTAATAAACAAAACATGCGACCAACAAAGGATCCAACAAGTAATGGTAATCCTTATGCAGTCCCTTGATGTGATAAATGTTTTCGTTGTTGGCCGTACATCAAATTAATTCCCAAAACGAAGGTGACAAATAACCAATTTGGCAACTCATGTAGAGGAAAGTAAAGAGCTTGAAGATAAACCTTATGAAGATAATGAAGACATAGAAGAATAAGAGGAGTGGACACATCTAGACGAAAAAGTATCATTAGTAATACAATGTTTGTTATACACTCTAAAGAAGGAAGAGGATGCTCAAAGACATAGCATATTCAAGACAAGATGCTCAGTAAACAAGAGAGTACGTGATCTGATTATTTATAGTAGTATTAGCGAGAATATAGTTTCTAAGACCATGGTTGATAAGTTATAACTTAAAACGCACAAGTATCCTTTTCTTTATTGCATTGGGTGGATAAAAGATGTTGGAGAGAGTAAAGTAACGGAACAATATTGCATTCTTTTTTTCCAACAGAAGATGCAATGATACAGATAACTTGCGATGTTGTCGATATGAATACTTATCATATACTACTTGGGAGACCTTGGCAGTTCAATCTTAATACAATACATCATGGAAAGAAAATTACTTACAAGTTCTACAAAGATAATATGAAGATTATTCTTGTCCCACTAAAGTCAAGAGTCAAGGGGACTTATCTATTAGTACCAAAAGAGGCATCTGAAGCAGAATTAGTGCCCACATAGGTTCAACTACTACTCTCTAAATTTTAAGATATTTTGCCTAAAGAACTTCCTAATATGTTGCCTCCTATAAGGAATATTCAGCACTAAATTGATCTTGTCTCTAGAGCTAGCCTACCAAACTTGCCACATTATCGTCTGAACCCAAAGGAATATGAGATCCTACAAGAGCAAGTTGAAGAATTACTCTAGAAAGGCCTAATCCGTAAAAGTTTTTGTCCTATGTCCGCCTTGCTAATTACAAAGAAAGACAGAAGTTGGAGAATGTGTGTTGATAACAGAGCTATTAATAAAATCACAATAAAATATCAAATTTTAATTTCTCAATTAAATAATATACTTGGTAGACTTGGAAGATCAAATCAAATTCGTATCCGCCCTAATGATGAATACAAGACAGCTTTTAAAATTCACGTAGGTTTATATAATTTGTTAGTTATGCCTTTTGGCCTATCTAATACGCCAAGTACCTTCATGAGGTTGATGAATCAAGTATTACAACCTTTCATAGGCAAATTTATTATTGTTTACTTTGATGATATTTTAATTTATAGCCACAATGAAGAAGAACAATTACAACATCTGTGGAAAGTCTTTACAGCCTTACAGGAGAATAGCCTATATGTCAACTTGAAAAAATGTAGTTTTTTAATAAATAATTTGATATTCTTAGGCTATATTGTGAGTGCTGAATGAATCAAAGTAGACGAATAGAAAGTGAAGGCTATACAAGAATGGCCGACACCTGCAAATATTGAAGAAGTACAAAGCTTTTATGCGCTTGTTACATTCTATAAGCGTTTCGTTAAAAACTTCAGTACTATTGCTGCCCCTCTCACTAATTGTCTAAAACAAAGGCAGTTAGTTTGGACAGATAAGGTAGAGCAGAATTTTTTAAAGTTAAAAAAAGATTAACTACTGCATCAGTCCTTGCACTCCCAAATTTCAACAAGTTATTTTAAGTTGACTGTGATGCTTCTAAGATTGGAATTGGAGTTGTCTTATATCAGGAAAGACGCCTTGTAGCATTCTTTAACAAGAAGCTTAGTGAGGCTAGACAGAAGTAGTCTATTTATAAATAAGAATTATATGTTGTTGTTCGTACTTTAGAACAATAGAAGCCTTATTTAATTTAAAATAAATTTGTTCTGAATGGTGATCATAAAGCACTCAAATTCCTTAACAATTCTTCAAAGCCAAATATTGGAGAAGTACAAAGCTTTTATGGGCTTGTTATATTCTATAAGCGTTTCGTTAAAAACTTCAGTACTATTACTGCCCCTCTCACTAATTGTCTAAAGCAAAGGCATCATCGAACAGTTTTCCTTACCTCGGTAAAAAGTGAAATTATTGTCCTTGAATACTTATAGGATCTCTATGTAAAGGATAAAGATTTTAAATAGGAGTGGAAGAACTGCATCTCAGGAGTTTCAAGAAAGTGTCAGATATATGATGGATTCCTATTCTTCATAGATCGTTTAGACATTCCACAAAGATCTTTAAGGTAACATATAATTCAAGAGCTTCATAGTGGAGGATTAGGAGGACATATGGGATGAGATAAAAGAATTGCATTAGTAGAGGCATAATACTACTAGCCACATCTTAAAAGAGATGTAGAGAAGTTCATTAAATATTGTTACACGTGCCAGACAGCTAAGGACCATGCACAGAATGTAGGTTTATACAATCTTCTCCTTATTCCTGAGGCTCCTTGGGAAGATTTGTCTATGGATTTTATACTGGGACTTCCACGAACTCAACAAGAAACATATTCTATCTTCGTCGTTGTTGATCGATTTTTTAAAATAGGACATTTCATTTCATATAAGAAGACTTTTGATGCAAGAAATATTACCCAGCTATTCTTCCGAAAGGTTGTTTGCTTACATGGATTACCTAAAACTATTGTATCTGGTCAAGATAGCAAATTTTTAAGCTACTTTAGGAAGACCTTAAAGAGGAGACTAGATCGGTTCTTACAGTATAACAGTGTCACCTACAAACAGATAGGCAAACTAAAGTTGTTAATCGTACATTAGACAACAACTAAAATAGCAACAAATGATTCATTAAGATAACGCCAAATTTTTCAGCTAACAAATCCTCTTCTCTAAACCCAAAAGACCATAATCTCTAAAATTAAACTGTAAAATATTGGAGACAAGAAGTGAGCCGTCAACTCGGTAAGCAAACTCATGCATAAAGTTATTAGCAATGATAAAAACACATATTAATTATTATGAAATACTATAAAATAGAAACCAATAATCATTTTATATTCTAATATATATGTACGGTAAAACTCCAAACATGATAATCATTTTTAGTAAATAAATATTTAAGAAATCATTATTAGTAAAACCTTTCATTTGTTTAATTTGCTCATGCCACATAGTGTCACCTGTATTCCCGGTGACCCAGCCAGTAATTCAATTAAGGTACTTTACCCCGCAATAATTGTCAGTAGGTGCGCACAATACAATCAGTTGTTCGGTTTTATCAATAACGGTAACTGCAGATAACGAGACAAAACCTTAAATATAGTTTTCAGCCTTTCAATATCAATCATTCAGTAATATTTTGATAAAACACTTATAAAACATTGAATTGGCATGGTGTTCTAAATATTTTTAAGGAAAACATTTATAGAAAAACAAGTGTTTTTATGAATTTTTTAAAAAAAAATTAAGAAAAACATTTTAATTAGCTTTTAAGCATAATATAACTTATTATTATAAATTATAATAGTAAAATAACTTTAAAACCATAAAATGCCAATCCACATGAACAACATTATTCTTTTAATAGATATTTACATATATAACTATAATAAACATTATGCATGAATTCACTTACCTTGATCCTTAGTAATCAACTGTTCAATACCTTAAGAACAAACTAATGAGTTCACCCGCTTCCTATAATCATCATAAAATATCCTTATCAATATCATCTCTAACCTTAAACGTACTCTCAGTCATCCTTAATTCATAGGCACTTATACTAGCTCAATACTTGTACATATTCTAGACATAAACATGAGTATCCTATACATGCTGATTTTTAACGACCTATACACATGTCGGAAAGCCATGAAAATTTACAGAGATACTGTGAACATACATAGCATTGCATCCAAAAATTCATAAAATAAGCACAAATGAAAATCAAGTCAGAATATTGACCTTTCTCCAAAGTAACAAAATTGTCAAGCATTGACCGAAACGGACCTTTACCATTTAAAAAATTCATAAAATATTCTCTAATACTTGAAATAATCTTTTTCTTTTTCTTAATTACATTTGACTCATTCAGAAAGCATATAATTAAAATTCATAATTTTTGGACACTTGAAACTATTTAACAAGCATTTTATTTTTGATAAAATCTAACCTGTCCAAAAATTTTCAGATTTGCTGACAAAATTTAAAAAATTCATATCTTTTGTTTTACGAGTTCAAAAATAGTGATTCAAGTTTTGATGATCAGAGGAGACAGTAGGGAATGCGAATTAAAATTTATTAGTAATTTAATGATGAAAAAGTATCCAAACTTGCTCCAACATCAGCCCTTATAATTATAGAAAACTGTTTCCAAGATTGTGAGAGCTCAACTCTATAATTTTTACTGATTTTTATATAGACCCAAAAATTACGAATTTACTTACAAAGAAATGAGACCTATGAACGTACAATACTAAAAGTTAGTGGAATTTTCCGAGACCATTTGAGTTACAAAATAAATTATAGAATTGAGAATTGCTGCTGAAAATCAGAAATTTCTAGCACCAGTGTTCCAGTTTCGGAATATCATTACAATTAATATACAATAAGTTATTCGAAAAAAAAAACATATTGTTAGAAAGATAAAAATGACTAGTTTAATAATCTATAAAGTTTTATGCATGAGACTCAACAAAACAACAGTTGTATGGCATTCAATCCATACTGTTCATAGTTTCCAAGGTAACATAATAACATTAATTCCATTCAATACCATCATAAATCAACGCATAATCATACTTTCACAATTTTATCAATACAATACACACTAAACCATTCAATCAATCACATAAAATCACAAATAAAACTAATAGTTCAAATAATTATAAATTCTTACCTACCCTTAAAATAAAATCAAAACTCAAGAACTTCCTTGAAGGCAAACAGGAACACAATCAAAGTCTTCTTTTCTTCCTATTAAAAACATGACTTTACTCCTATGTTTGTTGCCGTTTGTGGTTCTTTGTTAGCCTTTAGGGTTTTGAAAAATAAAATAAAGTGAGAAGAGTTTTTATAAAGCCAAGTCTTTTTAATACCCTTACCTAATAACGAATTTATTTCCTTTCTCAATAAGGTATTTAATAAATATAAAATAGTAACAATAATAATTATTATTATTAAAAAAATTACGGGTTTTACAGAGTCTAAGTTTAAATTATTAATTCTAGTTTAATTCATTTTACTAGTTTAATTAAGATTTGATTAATATTTTCTTATTTAATTAATATTTATTTTCTTATAATGAATCATAAGTTTATTTGGAATAGGATAATCTTAGCTAGTGTATATAGGCTTGTTATGTTTGTTTTTACACAAGTTTTTCATCAATAATATTTATTATTTTCTCAATTAAGATATTTTATCTTTTGTGAGAGTCCTCTTTTTTGAATTTTCAAAAAAGTACGCTATAACAATATCTAGTATAACTTCCGCATTGCGTCATTCACTATGCATACACTGAAATTTCTTAATTTTAGTTTTAACCAGTTCTCAGGTTCTTTGTCTTCCTACATCTTCAATAACATACACATTATGCAACATAAGAGAGGAGGTAAATTGAGATTTTAAAACTTAAGCTAAATAAAACACACAACTATTTATTCTATTATCTTAATAGAATCAATAATAATAAATTTAACAATGCTCAAAAATAAAAGAGTAAGGAAAGAGAGAGCAAATACAATGATTTTTATATGGTTCAGTAATCCCCACTTACTTCCACGCCTCTAAGCTTACCGGGCTAGATGATATCACTATCCAAGCCTCCAAATGCTTCAAATTCTTAAAATTGACTTTCAAGGTGTCAATAAACCTTTACAACAAGAGATTATACCACAATCTCTTCATCTAAGTATTTCTCACACTTATACACTCACAAGTTTTATAAAGAATTCAAGTAGTACAACAAATAATCTCTTTTAGAGTTGATATACAAATGATAGTACAATATAGATTTGATATATGATTATTTACAAAATGAAAGCTCAAAATATATTGTATGATCTTGTTTTGGTTGCAAAAGTTCTTAAAAATTGATTAGATTTGAGTTTCTATAGTTTTGATTAAAAAACTAGTTATTATAAACAAAACTCATGGGAAAGCGGTTTACCTCTTAATTTAACTGGCTAGCCGCTTTCTACAACACAAGTTACCGTTACAATTTAAAATTTGCTATAGTAATATTGTTTCAAGAATTATAATTTTACTTAAAACTTTTGGTAATTGTACTATAGCCTAAAAAGTCATAAGATTTTACAAATATGTCTATTTTCAGAATTTTAAAATAATACTCGTTATTCTTAAAACTTTTTAAAATTATGTTATGACCCAAAATTTTATAAGACTTTTCAAAAAGACTTTTCAGAATTTTAACATAATGCTTATGGAATTTAAAGTTATCAAAACTTTTTCAATCTAATCTAAAATCTAAAAATACTCAAATCCACAAAATATTTGTCTTATAAATATAAAACATTTGGTTTATAAAAAATGATGTCTTATGAAATAAATACTTTAAGCTTCTCAAATACTAAACAATGCATATATGAAATTATACTGGCTTTACCAGAATTGTCGTAATAACAACTCCGCTAAGCTAGTCTTTGTTCTTGATCGAGCCATTGTCCGTTGAGTGTCTTGAGCTTGATTTTACTTGATTCACTTACATAAATATTATCCTTCAAGAGCTAGTGAAAATGTGAAATACAATATTAACTAAATCATACATATTTATTATCATCAAAATTATAATACGTGTAGCTCTTTAGGCTAACATTCAACATGTCTTTAATATTAGACATTCATTTGTCAAATAATAGACTTTCTTTTGACCTTCCAAAAAGTACTTGCAATCATCTTCCTTATTTGAAAGTCCTTCTTTTGGCCGAAAATATGTTTCACGGAAATATTCCATCCTCTTTATTAAAGTGCAAACAGTTGCAACTGTTTAGATTAGGGGACAATAACTTATCGGGAGCCATACCAAAAGAATTCGACGACTTGACTATGCTTCAAAAGATATCTCTCAATGCCAACTACCTCAATGGTATGTTCATAATACAATATGAATGTTCTAATTTATTTAATTATCTTTCTTAGATACACTTGTTTAGACAAGATTTTGATAGAGAAATTTTTTCATCTATGTTAATTTTACAGGTGAGATACCACATTAAGTTAGTTATCTTCCAAATTTATATATTTTGCAGCTTCCATTTAACAATCTATTTGGTGTTGTACGGAAAACAGTGTTCAATATAGCAACACTGAAAAAGAATTCCTTCTTAATAACTCTCTATCAGGAATTCTTCCATCAAGAATAGACCTTGCACTTTTGGATGTTGAGTTTCTTAACATAGTGATGCATAGATTTTCTGGAAACATTCTTAGGGTATGTTTGGGATTGAAGTTGGGCAGCTGTAGCTTTTAAGCTGCAGCACTAAAGTGTTTGGTAAACAGTAGTTGCTGTAGCTTTTAAGATATATTAGCTATGTTAATATGATTTTTCACTTGTATAATGTAAAATCTATTATGTTTCTAATAATTTTGTTAAAATTATTATTTAAAAATTATATTTAATACATATTATTGACTTTTATTTTATAATTACTGTTTTTTTTCCACAGTAGCTGTAGCTTAAAAGCTATAGCACCTCAATCCCAAACATACCCATAGTTCCATCACCAACGCCTCTAAGCTCGATGTTCAGGAGATGGCATCAAACTCACTTTCAGGATTTATTCCAAGCACAATTGGCAATTTAAGAAACCTCGAGTATCTCGGCTTTGGTGATAACTACTTGACATCTTCAACTCCAGAATTGAACTTTCTCTCTTCATTGACAAATTGCAAGAAATTAACAGTCATAAGCTTAATAGGCAATTCACTTGATGGCATCCTTCCTAGTTCAATAGGTACTCTGTCCAACTCTTTGGAAAAACTTCAGATGTTCAATTGTAGTATAAGCGGCAACATTCCACAACTAATTAATAATTTAAGCAACTTGCTACTCTTAGGGTATGTTTAGGATTGATGTTGAGGAAAAGCTATAGCACTAAAGTGTTTGGTAAACAATAGCTGCTATAGCTTTTAAGCTATGTTAGCTATATTAATATGATTTTTCACTTTTATGATACAAAATCTATTATGTTTTTAATAATTTTGTTAAAATTATTATTTAAAAATTATATTTACTACATATTATTAATTTTTATTTTATAATTACAACTTTTTTTTCTACAATAACTGTACCTTTTAAGTTACAGCACCTCAATCCCAAACATACCCTTAGATTTTGGAGGCAATGAATTGACTGGATCAATTCTAGTTACATTTAGCCGACTTCAAAAACTCCAAGGTTTAGGTCTTGCATCTAATAAAATGGCAAGATCAATTCCAGACGAGATTTTCCATCAAGATAGGCCGGATAAATTGGTCTTGCATGGCAATATGCTTTCCAAATCTATACCTTCATGTTTAGGTAATCTCACTTTTCTAAGGTATATCTTTTTAAGATCCAATAAGTTAACTTTTGTTATACCTTCAACTTTTTGGAACCTAAAGGATATTTTGAACTTTGACTTTTCATCAAATTTTTTGAATTGTCTTCTTTCTTTAGATGTAAGAAAGCTGAAGGTTGTGATAGAAATAGATTTATCAAGAAATCATTTATCAGGTAATATCTCAGCCACAATTGGAGATCTAAAAAATCTACGAAGTATCCCCTGGCATATAATAATAGATTGGAATGATCAATTCTTGTATCATTTGGTGACTTGACAAGTTTGGAGGGTTTAGATTTGTCAAATAATAATATCTCAGGGTTTATTCCAACCTCTTTGGAGAAGCTCTTATACCTTAAAGAGCTAAATCTCTCTTTCAATAAATTAGAAGGCGAGATTCCGGGAGGAGGAACTTTTGCAAATTTCACAGCCGACTCATTTAGGGGAAATGAGTTATTGTGTGGTATACTAGATCTGCAAGTCCCACAATACAAACTTAGCAAGCCTAGGAAACAACATTAAGAAAATTTTCCTATCTAGATCTTTTGCATGCAACAGATAAATTTGGTAAAGACAACCTAATTGGCGTCGGAGCAAGACTTCAGGATGGGTTGAGGTTGCCATAAATGTGTTTCACCAAGAATGTGCAAGGGCATTGAAGAGTTTTAATGTGAAGTGATGAAAAATATCCATCATCAGTAATTGTTCGAACGATGATTTCAAAGCATTAGTTCTGGAGTACATACCTAGCGGGAGCTTGGAGAATTACTTGGATTCTAGCACTTGCATGTTGGATATTTTTCAGAGATTAAATATAACGATAGATGTTGAATCAGCATTGGAATATTTGCATTATGGTCGTTCTACTCCGATCATTCATTGACTTAAAGCCCAGTAATGTATTGTTGGATGAAGATATGGTTGCTCACTTAAGTAATTTTGGCATTGCAAAGCTCTTAAGTGGGGAAGGTCAGTCAATGACACAAACACAAACCCTTGTTACAATAGGCTATATGGCACCAAGTTTGTCTGAAATCATTGTTATGCTTTCTATCATTTTAATCCTTCCAAGTAATTTCTTTTCCACGATCTTCTTGTTAAAATATTATTTAATTATGTATCTAATTTTCGAATTAACTTGATTCTCAGAGTATGGCATAGAAGGAAAAGTCTCTACAAGAAGTGATGTTTATAGCTGCGGGATTATGTTAATGGAAACATTTACCAAGAAGAAACCCATAGATGAAATGTTTACACCGGATTAAGCTTAAAGCATTGGGTTAATATTGTTACCTATTTCATTGATGCAATTTACGGACAAAACTCTGCTAAATGGAGAGAGGAAAAGGATTTTGCCTCAAAGGAGAAATGTGTGTTGTCTATCTTGAGTTTAGCTATGGAGTGCGTGATGGAATTACCTGAAAAAGGGATCAATGCAAAAGATATCGTTATTAGACTATTGAAAATAAGAGACACGCTGAGTAAAAGGTTGGCAAATTTAGATTAATTTCATTTCTTTTGATACTCAATTTGAATGCATGTACATACTGAGTGTAAGAATATTATATCTTTTCGTTTGACATATTTCTAAAGAAAACTATTGTAGCCATCTTGTTTTCATCATAGGGAGAGTTAATTCTTCCAACAAGTGAAAGATATGCGTTTGATATATAAATATATATGCTACTGATGATCTCCGTTGTATACTTGCCCTATTTCGTCTACATTTAGGTAGAATAGAAACCTCGTTAGGCTACAGTAAAAGCAAATATGATGTAATTTAAAACAGGTTTCCCGGCCCAGCATTTATTCATTGCGGCATTTTATCAAACAGTATGATACTTAAAAGAGCCCCCCTTCTCAAGCTCCACAACCTGGGAAGACATCAATATAATTGAGCTTGTTTTTCAAGTCTATAAATCTGGAAGTTGAAAAGGCCTTTGTTATTTTCTCATTCAATTTATTTGCTGCAATTTTGTCCCTATCAAAGTGGTCATCTATATATATACTGTGCTCTTCACTGAAAGACTGCATTATCTGCTAGTGAGTAAAGATTATAGCACTATATCAGAGGAATTAAACATAAATTATTCTGCATTTGAGTGAGCAAGGATCTTAACACAAGTGATTTCTGCTGCTTCGTGAGGCAAGGCTCTGTTTTCTGCTTCTGTAGTTGATTTGGAGACAACATTTTGTTTGTAAACTTTTTGAGATTTTCTATTTTAATTTTATTGAAAAGAAATATAAAAAATGGAGAGCAATTAAGTTACAACTACAATTATTACCAGCGATGCTGATCCATCACTTGAAATTTTGCTTCTGCATACGTATTATTTTATCCACTTTTGATCGTTAACCAATCATATCTTTACATAATTATTATTTTTGGCTCCACTTGCTTCTAAAATATACTTCTAATTGCTTTTTAAAAGGTTTAGATAGGAATGAGAAATCTCATCCCACTAATTATTAACAAGTTCTCTATTGCTACTCGAACTTAGCTGACCACAAGCGTAAAGAGCATTCGTTGCCAGGTGAGATATGTACAATGGGTATAAAAGGCAAAAACAAGCGGAAAATTATATTAAAAAGAAAAGAAAAGAAAATAAAATAAAGGATTAATTAAAGAGAAAATGGAAAAATATTTGGATTGTAGAACTTCTATCTTACGCTCAGAAGCCAGCAATGTGAACAATTGAAAAAAACAAAGGCCTTAAAAGAGACTATATATAAAATGACATCTGTTATCTTTAATTTCCACACACCAAATATGTTTCTATATTTCTTCGTGACTTGAAAATTGAGATGACCCAATATGGAGTACCAAGTAACAAGTTTCTAACGTCTTTGACGGGCACTTAATTAGTGATATGAATACTTGGAATTAGGATGCTTCATACAAACTATATACCCAAGTCATTTCAATTCTTCCAGTCTATGTCTTCGTTAAAATCAAAAGTTTTCTCCGTGATTTACAGCAAATTTGGGCTATAGCACTTTTATCTCCCTGCATATATTTTACTCGTGGTTCATTATTTATACTCAGCAATTGAGTCCTCCTTGCATTACCAAACCAAATAGAAACAGCGATTTTATAGCATCCTCTCATTGAGAGAAATCATAGTCTCAGTATGATCACAGTGTCGTTAATCCAATCTCTGCTTCTTTGCTTGATTGTTGCATCAGCAACAGCAAGCAACATTAGCACAGACCAAGAAGCTCTTCTTGCACTGAAAGATCATATAACTTATGATCCAACCAATCTGTTGGCCCAAAATTGGACCTCCAATACTTCTGTTTGTAACTAGATTGGCATCACTTGCGATGTCAATAGCCGTAGAGTCACAGCCTTGGACATATCTAGCTTCAGTCTACAAGGCACCATCCCTCCTCAAATTGGAAACCTTTCTTCACTTCAAACACTTAATCTTAATCATAACAAGCTTTCGGGCGACATTCCCTCCTCCATCTTCACCATGTCAACTCTGAAAGTGCTTTATTTGAGGGATAACCAGCTGTCTGGTTCTTTGTCTTCGTTCATCTTCAACATGTCTTCAATAATAGACATTCGTTTGTCTAATAACAGACTATCTGGTGAACTCCCAGCAAATTTTTGTAGCTACCTCGATTACTTGAAAGTCCTTTTTTTGGACGAAAACATGTTTCACGGTAAAATTCCATCTGCTTTATCAAAATGCAAACAGCTGCAACAGTTAAATTTGGAGTCCAATAATTTAGCGGGAGCCATACCAAAAGAAATCGGCAACTTGACTAGGATTCAAGTGATTTATCTCATAAGTAATAAACTCCACGGTATGTTCATAATGCAATATAATCGCTCGTTATCTTTCTTAGACAAGGCTTTGTAAGAGATTTTTTGCATCTATGTTGTTAATTTTTCAGGTGAGATAGTACAAGAAATCGGTTATCTTCCAAATCTAGAGAATTTGGAGCTTGCGCTCAACAATCTATATGGTGTTGTACCAGCTACAATCTTCAACATGTCTACAGTGAAACGAATTTCCCTTTTTAATAACTCTCTCTCCGCAAGTCCTCATTCAAGAATAGACCTTTCACTGCCAAATGTTGAGGGAATTAACCTGGGGCTAAACAGATTTTCTGGAATCATTCCTAGTTCTATCACCAATGCTTCTAAGCTCGACTATCTGGAGATGGGTGGAAACTCATTTTCTGGCTTTATTCCAAACACAATGGGTAATTTAAGAAAGTTTCTTGGCTTAGGACCAAACTATTTGAAGTCTTCCACTCCAGAATTGAGCTTTCTTTCCTCATTGACAAATTGCAAGAAATTAAGAGGCTTGATCTTAACAGGCAATCCACTTGACGGCATCCTTCCAAAATCGATAGGTAATCTTTCGCTCTGTTTGGAAACAATTCACATCTCCAATTGCAGTGTTAGAGGGAACATTCCTCAAGAAATTAGCAATTTAAGCAACTTGTTGGTCTTAGAATTAGGAGGTAATAAATTGACAGGACCAATTCCAGTTACAGTCGGCCAACTGCAAACACTCCAAGGTTTAGGTCTTACATTGAATAAGCTAGCAGGATCAATCACAGACGAGATTTGCCATCTAGCAAGGCTGAATACATTGATCTTGTCTGTTAATAGGTTTTCAGGATCTATCCCTTCATGCTTAGGTAATCTCACTTCTCTAAGACTTGTTTTCTTAGGCTACAATAAGTTAACTTCTGTTATTCCTTCAACTTTTTGGAACCTAAAAGACACCTTAAAATTTGACTTTTCATCAAATTCTTTGGATGGTCCTCTTTCTTTGGATGATACCAATTGATTTATCAAAAAATAATTTATCTGGTGATTTCCCAATCACAGTTGGAAGTCTAAAATATTTACAAAGTTTGACGTTAGCAGATAATAGATTAGAAGGTCCAATCCCTGAATCATTTGGTGACTTGAAAAGTTTGGAGATTTTAGATTTGTCAAATAATAAAATCTCAGGATTTATTCCTACATCCATGGAGAAACTCTTGCCCCTCAAAGAGCTAAATCTCTCTTTCAATAAACTAGAAGGTGAGATTCCTAGAGGAGGACCTTTTGCCAATTTCACAGCTGAGTCATTTGTGGGTAATGAATTATTGTGTGGTTTGCCAAATCTGCAACCCCCACCATGCAAACTTAGCAAGCCAAGGATACAACGCAAATCAAGGAAAAAGATGCTTCTCCTTGAGATTGTTTTGCCGGTGTGTACTACTCTAATAATAATAACCGCTCTGGCTCTCAAACGTAAGCTGATCGAATGTGGAAAAAGAAGCACAGTGTTGTCAAATGATGGTATCTTGTCATCAGAAGCAACACTAAGAAGATTTTCACACCTAGAACTTTCGTTAGCAACGGATAATTTTGCGGAAAGCAACATTATTGGCGCAGGAGGTTTTGGTTCCGTTTATAAAGCAAGACTTGAAGATGGGATGGAGATTGCAATAAAAGTGTTTCACCAACAATGTGCAAGGGCATTGAAGAGTTTTAAGGCTGAATGTGAAGTGATGAAAAATATTCGCCAACGAATCGACTGCATTCTAGCAATTGTGTGCTGAATATATTTCATAGGCTGAGAATAATGATTGATGTTGCATCGGCTTTGGAATATCTCCACTTCGGTCATTCAACTCCTATTGTACATTGCGACTTAAAGCCTAGTAATGTATTGTTAGACGAAAACATGGTTGCTCATTTAACGGATTTTGGCATATCAGAGCTCTTAAGTGGAGACGATCAGTTTGTGATGCGAACACAAACCCTTGGCACGATAGGTTATATGGCTCCAGGTTTACTTCAGAACAACTTCTTTTTCCTTTCATTTAAACTTTCTAAATTATTGATTTTCATTATCTTCACATCAAAATATTGAGTATTTATCTTACTATGAAATTAATTTTATTCATAGAATATGGTGTAGAAGGACGAGTATCTATTAAAAGTGATGTTTACAGCTATGGAATTATGCTAATAGAAACATGTACCAAGAAGGAACCCACGGATGAAATTTTTGTCGCAGAATTGAGCTTGAAGCGTTGGGTTAATGACTTGTTACCTGTTTCTTTGATGAAAGTTGTGGGCATAAATCTGCTAAATGGAGAGGAAAGACATTTTGCGGCAAAAGAGCAATGTGTGCTATCTATCTTGAGTTTGGCTTTGGAGTGTGCTATGGAATCACCCGAAGAGAGGATCGATGCAAAACATATTGTTACTAGACTTTTGAAAATAACAGATACGTTGACTAAAAAGTTAGCAAATTTAAATTAATTTCTTTTCTTTTCATTGATAATGAATTTTTAATCATGTAACTAGTAGTTTCTTCAACAATAAATGTAAGAATATTGAATATCTTCCTTGGATATTTTGTTCAGCAAACTATTTGAGCCAACTTGTTTCCATGGGAGATGTAATGAGTAGACTCTTCAACAAAGACACTCGCACACTCACAGTAAAAAACCTTGAGTTTTAATTTTAACTCTCCAATTTATTTCACAATCTCCACTTTTTAATTAATATTATTTAATTTATAATTATTTATTTCAATAAAAATAAGTGAATGTATTTCATCTCTTTCAAGTTCCCAATAAATTACTTTCTCATCTCTCACATCTCTCTCATCTTTTTAATTAATTCATAATTTTAATCAAATTCTAAATTAAAAAATAAACAATATCTTAGATTCTCACCCAAAATCAAAATTAGTATCACCAATAACAACAAAACTCACTACTTGTCTATAAAATTTAATAAAACTCAACATTTAAAATCATCGTATGTTGGCAGAGGTGATAGATTGATGGTGAAGAAAATAGGCGATGTTGATGAATGAGATGTTGATAAAGTGGTTGGTTGATGGTCGTGCACTTACATTATGGAGAGAGGTAGAGAGAGAATAAAAATAATAATTTTTTGATTTAATAAGGATAATTTTAAAACAAGATAAAAATAATTAAAAAGTTGAGTATATGAGACAATTTGAGGAGTTCAAATATCATTACTCAAAACCTTTTGAATGAAGCTAAAAATAGTAAAGTAATTAAATATGCTGCTAATCATACACAGCTGCCGTAATAACTATAAAAATAGCCCAATGAGCTTAGCCTCAAATTGAACCCCACCGTTGATCTGCCATTCCTATCATCACCACTTGCCGCCTGGCATTGTATCAAATCTCTTCTGTGACCTCATTGTAGCCTACTAGCCTCTCCTCATAACACATTACCACCAGTCCACCACGGTAACAGAACCAATTCTTGTACCAAATTACCAAAAAACCACGAAACTGTTAAAGAGAGAGTCAATGTGATTTACTTTTCGTTAAATAATAAAAGAGAGTAATTTTTTCTTTTTAAATTTGAATCTACCCGCCACTTTCAAAATAGAGAAAGCGTCGTCGTTTTATGATTAAAAAGCTCGAAATGGCTCCATCATTTCCATCTCCTCTCGAACGCACTGTCGCTTCAGCTCTTCTCCTTCTCTCCGCCTCCACTCACCCTTCCTCTCTGTCTTCTCCACTGTAAGATCTTCATTTCTTGACTCTTAAAACTGGTTTTCTTTAATTTGTTTTTTCTTCTTGTTGTTTGATATTCGTTTAATGTAACGTGTAGGTTCGACACTGATGGAGAATTGCTGCTGAAGAGCAAGAGCAGCGGCAGAGAAGAAGAGAGCGTGAGCTTACTGTCGAGTAGAGATTCAAAACGGTGCGTTTCGACGGTTACTAATGAAGATGGCTCCTCTAATGAGATCCAAGCTCATAAGCTGAGGATCATCGCTGTTGTGGCTCTCTGCCATGAAGTGAAACTCAAGGTACATATTCTTCTGTTTATTTTAATATATATGATTACTTAATTTTGCAAATGATTTCATAGTTCTTAGTTTGATTATAAAATGAAATCACATCCCTGTTTTTACTTCGTAAAATGTGATCTGTTTGGATTCAATTTTTTGTGTTGTTCATGTTGAATTTTATCAAAAATTTGATCATTAAACTTGTTTGATCTTTCAGCTTGTTTCTCGAATCTTCAATTCAATTTAACTGGAAATTTACTAGAAGATACAAATTCTATTCTGTTTCGACCTGTTTCAGCTTGTAATCATTTGAAGGCTTAAGCTACTTAAATTTTGTTAAAACAATTCAATGCATAATTTTCTTCGGTGAATTTGTAATTCAATTGCTCATAGATGTGATCTCTCTGTTTCACCTCAATTTTGCGCTTTGTTTGCTCATAATCTCTGTTTTCAACTTGATTTTAAGATTTGATTTTCAATTTTTATCTCTTTCATCGTTTTATCATTTATTTTTCTGCAAGTAGTTTTATTTCTCTTAGTTTAAATACGAATTTAAATTGTTTGCTTTTAGTTCTGTTCTGAGATGTCGTCTGTTTGGATTCATAATTCTGTTTATTTTATCAAAATTTTATTACGAAACCTGTTTTACTCTAATTTGTAGAAGTCAAATTTAAATTTGAATTCGACTTGTTTTTGGAATTTTAAATTTAATTTCACTGTAAGTATAATGGAAGATTCAAATCCTCTTCTGTTTTTGAATCTTCATTTTGAATTTCTTGTACTCTTCTGAATGTTCAAGCTAAATTACATGCTTCTCCAATTCGTAATTTGCTTCGTAAATGTATTATTATTTATCTGGTCATGTAATCTCTCTGTTTGGATTAATAATTTTATGCTTCTTCTACCTTTTTTTCTATTTTTTTTTTCTTTTTGTCCTCCTTTTCAGGTTATGCGAAAGAGTCGCTCGAAGATGAGCCGGAAATTCAAAGCCGGCAGGCCGCCGCCGCCAACGAAGAAGACGACGGCTTACTCAGGATCCGTATCAACGGAGGCTGGATCGTGCCTGTCAAGCAGCGCGAGCGCCGTTTCGAGCGCGCGAAGCCGCAACTCGGTGGCTGCTGGTGGGAAGCCGAGGGGGAGAAGAACTAGCAGCGGCTCATCTCACATTGAACGCCGAGCCGAAGCGATTCTGAAGCTGCTCTCTTCCCACGGCTGTTCGTCTGAAATCAAGATCCGTCAAGCCCTCGGTGACAGTCCTGACACTAGCAAAGCACTGAGAATGTGAGAGTTGGCTTGGCTCTTTAATTCGCGTTTAATTTAAACAGTTGGATCATACGAAATCTCCTTTGCTAAGTAGCTGATCTGACGGTTGATACAGCGTGTCCAATCGAAACAGTTTAAATTCTAACCATCCGATTTATTTATTTGCAGGTTATTGAAGAGTGACGAAGTCAAGAGATCAGGCACAGGAGGCCGCCAGGACCCATATATTTACATGGTATTGATCTTCCTATCATTTATTATCTCACTTAATTATATGATATTATTCTCTAATTACACTTCTCTGTGTATTTGGTAATTACAGCTAACATATGAACTCTATTACCGGTGAAATTAAGGGCTTGTGTATAGTTAATCTTTTTTTTAGGGATTGATTTATAATTAATTTTGCAGATAGCAAGTAATTAGAAAGAGCATGACCCAGCAATGCCAGGTAATATATATATAGAGAGTAGAGAGAGAGAGAGAAAGACCTTACGATTGCATTCAAGTAACTGCGAAATTTTGAGGTGACAAATAGGTAAATATTTAGAGTCGCAGCAATTATAGTTGATTAATATGCTAGTATAATAATAGCATTGACATTAGACAGAGACAGATTCTTCAGTGAATATTATTGCTATATGAGTAATTTTTGTACACGAACGTGGCATAGGCCTATACAGTTAATTACAATTTCCTAATCTCTGTGGGTTACTGAAAATTTTCTTTTACACTTAATACAAGGCAATCAATGAGATGAAGCGGCGGCCATTTGTTATGGCGAGTGGCCAATTGCAAAGTCTACGACTATTAGCAATACTTTAGGGGGTAAAACCTATATTACGGACCCAAAGGCCAAGAAATTGAATTGAGTGATGATGAAGCATTCAAATTAGATAAAATGAAAACATTAAATCATATATTCTTGCATTAACACCTTCACAATTCTATATTGTTTCAATTTTTTTTCTCCCCAAGTCTATATTTTTTGCATTAACGACTTTATAATTCTATATTCTTGACAATAATCATAGGATAGTAATAACTGATAAAAATGATGGGTATAAGAAATTGCCGAACAAGAATCAAACGATAATTAATTATTGGAACACAAAATTGGAATATAGCTTAGGAACTTTCTGTCGCCCGGTCAAAACTTGGAGAGAACTGAATTTTCCAAGTTTGTTTGACTAAAAAGGGGCAGAATTGGAATAGCGTAAGAACTTTAAGTCATAAATGAAGAAGAATAAACTGCAAGGCACGCCGTCAAAGTCATGCGGCGAATGTTGAACGCGTAATGCCAAAGCTGACGCATTCATCGTGTGTGGGACCCACCAACTCCAATTAGGAAAGTAAAAAAAAAGGCAAATGGTAGACAGGTAATTGTTTATTAGAACAGCAGTCCAGCACCGTTCTTTTGGCATATTCTTCTTTTGACCCCTTTATGTTTAGAATATTCAATTTTTATCCCTAGTTTAAAATTTATTTTAATGGAAACAGTACTGGGACAAATCACAGAGGCTCAGAACGTGGCTTCTTCAACTTGTATGTTAAAAAAAAAATTCAAATCTAATTGATAAATGTCATTTATTAATATTTAATAATGAGATCCACGATGCTTTATTAATAAAAGATAAAATCACTATAATATTTTTATTGAATATAATAATTTTTTTTTTCATTTGAGAGAAAAAAAGGTTACAAAAGGGGACTAAGATTAAACAAAATCAATTGGTCGGTTGTACAATGTATATTTGTGTAATGATATAAAAAAAAAAAAAACATTTAGGACATGTATAATCCAACATTAACGTGAACAAAATTATATGAATAATTTTCATTGAATATCTTATTTGCCGTCCTAAGTTTTTACTCTTAATTATTGGTAGATGCGACACTTATGATCGTTTAACATTGTTTAAATTTTAACTATCATTAATATTGTCAAAGGATTGTGGCCAACACCTACGACTATTAATAATAAAAAAATTAAGAAATAATCTTGTAATTGCATTATTACAGTCAAGTAACATAATAATTAAGAAAATTATATCTGCATCACTTTTTTTTTACTATATGTATATTTAACTATCATAAAATTTTAATATATTTTATTACAATCAAGTAATATAATAATTAAGAAAATTATATCTACATCACTTTTTTTTTACCATATGTATATTTAACTATTATAAAATTTTAACATATTTTATTACAATCAAGTAACATAATAATTAAGAAAATTATATCTGCATCACTTTTTTTTCTTACCATATGTACATTTAATTATCATAAAATTTTCACATATTTTTTACACTATTTTTATTTTTAAACTTATATCAATTAACCACTTTGACACTAAAAAATGACTATTTTTATCCCTAAATGAATTAAAAGACTATTTTACTCCATAAAATTTTAAAAAATAAAATATTATAATTGCAAGAATACCCTTAAATTTAATAAAGTAAATAAATTTCAAAATCTAAGATATTTAATTTTTTATAATTATAATTTCATTTAAAAAATAATCATATTAATTTTTTGTAATTACAATTTTATTTAATTTTTATAATTAAATTAAGTATACATAAGCTTAAAAAAATTAATATGAAGAGAATATCTCCCTATAATTATTGTAAACTTTCTTATAGTTAAAATTAAGAAATTTTTCTATACAAAATAAATAAGATTATAATTAAAAAAATTAACATGATAATTTTAAAATAAAATTAAAATTATAAAAAATTAACATCTTAGATTTTGAGATTTATTTATTTTATTAAATATGGGGTATTTTTATAATTATAATTATTTTATTTTTAAAAAATTTGTAGAATAAAATAATATTTTAATTTATTTATGGGTAAAATAATTAATTTTAGTGTCAAAGTTATTAATTAATATAAGTTTAGCAACAAAAGTGGTGCATAGAACATATTAAAAATTTTTTATAATTAGATATAAATGTAATAAAAAAATATAGTGCAGAAATAATTTTCCTAATAATTGATATAAAATTAGTGTTATAGTGTGTACTGTATAATATTGGGCTTCCTAATTTTTATATTTTTCATTAGTATGGACACGATTCGCCGATTTATATTAATTAAGTACCTAATCCATACAAAGACGACAAAATAAGCGAACAGTATTAACTTTAACACATAAAGGTTACACGGTTACTCCAGTGTCCAGTTAGGTAAAATAAAAGTCGGGGACCTAAATGTTGAAACCAAAACATTATTTCCCTTGTTGTGAAACTTTAAGAGATTAAGTACGTGAAATATTTGAATTTAAGCGAAGGTCCCAACTACAAAGGAAAATTAAATAGACAGAGAGAAAGAGAGAGGAAAGCGAGAAAGCGAAGGCCAAGAAAACCGGGGGGAGAGGCTATATAAAGAATTTCAACCAGCCTCCTCTTCCCCCATCCTCGACTTCAAAGCCCAGAAAAAAATATTCTCTTTCATTCTCTGTAATATTTTTCATCTGGGTCCTCTTCAAAAAACTAAAACCATCACTCTGTGTCTTGGATGATGGCCATGGGGAAGTACATGGAGTTGCTGGACGCCGGAGTCCGAATCGTGGCAAGATTCCACTCTCACTGTCCGCAAACGGCGCGTTTGTATTACCATCCGCCTTCTAATCAACTCCATCAGGACCAATACGGCGCCGCTCAAGATCCGACCGGGATGAGAACGGGCACGGGTGTGGGTACGGACAATTGCTCTGTCAAGGCGGCTAGGGGGTTTGATAGTACTACCGCCGAACAGCTCATCTTTTATTCTGTTGTCTGAAATTTTTTTCAGGAAATGCACACAACAATAGAGAGACACTCATTGGATCGGAGACTAGTCGTAATCAATTTTGACCGATACTTTGCTTAATACATTCTTTAATGTAGATTTTGCTCTAATTAATTTACACTTTCTTTGTATTGTTTGTTTGTTTTCTTATTCAGTATTCGATTTTTCTTTTACAAACTGATTTTTTTCTTACAGTGGTGCCGGCCGGCGGCGTAACTAGTCCAACGCGCATTAAGAAAACGTTTAATTATAATTGTAATAATAATTAAAATTTAGAATGCGTTGCCAAACACGGTTTTTCCAGCTGTAATTATTTTTAAAATATTTGTTTTCTTTTTTAGTTTGATCTCCATCAATTGAATTTTAACAGCTCCAATCTTCTTTGAATGGTATATGCGTCTTCAAGGGGTTGGTGGTATTTGTTTTTATTCAATTTTTTCGTCCAACTTGTGCGCAGGAGTACGAGTCAATTCTTTAATGCAATGGACTTTTGACTTAACTCTTTGGTTAATGGCATATTCCTTTTCATATCTTATTCAAATTGGAAGGCAAGTTGAACAATAGTTGCAATGATTTAACGTGAAGGAAGAATATACAAAAATCACAACAACCTTTTTAAACTTACGATGAGAAGTTTTGTTTTGAAAAATCATATGAATTTGTTATGGTTTCGGCAGGTTCCGTCGGTAGGCCGAGTAAAAAATAATCAAATTATGTCTGCAAAAATCTATTTTCAGAACCACATTTTAATAATTTCATCCAACCACCCTATTTTTTTTTTCTCTTAAAATATGCCTTGTGTGTTTGTACTTTTATCACATTTTTTTTTTTTAACCTCCTTATTAAATAAGCAATTCTAAGTATCCTTCGTCCCAATTTGAGTCAAATCTTGGGGTCTACATTCATTCACAAAAATTAACAAAAGCCCACCTGAAAATATTCAATTTTATAGTGTTTCATGAGCCATGTCATCAACAACAAGAAGCTCTTCCCAAAGTTCGGCAATTTCTGATATGGATCAACTCAATCGAATTTGGGTTGATCGGAATGAGTAAGGAAAATCGCATACTATAATTCGGATCGGATCGAATAAAAAACTTGGGTTGAATTCGGATCAATTACAAAATCAAATTCAAAGACAATTATTTTTCAGTTTAACATATTACATTCATTAGAATACATTTAGAATTTAGTAACCCCCTTCAACTATTTCGACTCACCCTCAAAGCCTAAAATGCTAATAGATTTTCATTTTTCATCATTAATTTTTTAATAAACAAACAAAAAATGAAATAAAATATACTGAGGAATGTGTGGCAAATGGCGGCTTCAGCTTGTGTGAGTGGATGTTCAGAAAATGAGAAATTAGGTTTTGTATCTTTGACTGTTGTTGGTTGTGGTGGGTGTGGCTATGTGGGGATTTGATTTTGTATCTTCTTCTGTTTTTGGCTGTGGTGTGTGTATTTTGATTTTGTTTTTTTAATCCCCAATCCGATCCGAAAATTCATCCGTTTGGGTTTGCCTTTTAATCCGCATCCGATTTCAATCCAAAATATTCTAATCGGGTTGGTTGATTTGCCCCTAAGTTCACGTGTGAAATCAAAGAAAGTAAAGTGAACAAACAATTGTTTTGTAATAGAATCACTAATGGTGGCCAGATTATGTTAATTGTTACATATAATGTAACGTACAGTAAACTTATGAATTGTCACATATAATAATTCAATTATTTCACATGCCACAACTTTTCAGTTTTGAGTGATAACTTAAGAAGGCTGTCGTATATGTGACATAACATAACCCCACTAATTGTTAGTTGAGTGGATATGTGACCAATAAACATTAGCTACTAAATGAATAATTAATATTTATCGACACTTTAGCTGCCTGCTTTCTAAATTAACTCAGGGTGCAATAATGACAATTGTGCCCAGACGTAAGTTGAAGAAACTCATTATGGTTTTATTTGGTATTTAATTACTTTAGTTTTTAAGTTGTAATTATTATAAAAAATTATAATTATTAAATAAAAATTAATAATATATAATACATATAAATTTTATATATTTATTTTAATAGAAATAATAAAGATATTATAAAAGTTTTATCACGTGAATTAAATTAACTTAATTTTTAAATTATAATTATTAATATTTATCAAATAATTTAATACAATATCTTTAAAATATAATTTCTCAACATCAATAATAAATATAACCTAAACTCACATAAATAAACTTTTTGTCAATGAGAAATATGATTCAATTCTTGGCTAATGCCATATATACATATATTTTTTTAATTCAATGTCTTATTCAAATTGGAAAGCAAGTTGAATAATAGCTGCAAGTTGCAATGATGATTTAACGTGAAGGAAGAAAACAATGAGACTGAGATCAAACAACCTCAAACTTACACTTCATTTTAAAAAAAAAGTTGCCTTCTTGTACTTGAAGTCCTTATTTATTTTCACTGCATTTTGTGTAATGTATATATTTTTCACAATTTTTTTTTTAATTTCCCCCTCTTTAGTCTTTAGTGAGAAATCATTGCATTCATTTAGATAAATTTTTAACAAAAGCCCACCTCAAATCTCCTTTTAAAAAATGTTTTATGAGTCATATAAGATCAAAGAAAGTAAGGTTATTAAAAAATTTGGGATTGGCATCGGTCAATTGCTTTGAAATAGAATCACTAACAATGGTATTCTTACTTATTGGATTGAGAAACGAGGATGAGGAATCATTTCCATTATATCTTTACTTCCAAGAAATTAATTGTGGAATGGAAATGAGAGTGGTGAATCCCATTAAATTTGAGAATCATTAAATTTGAGAAGAATGATTGAGAATCTCATTTGAGGGAGATGAGAATGAAAATAAAAGAATGAATGAGAAACTAATTAATATTTTTATTTTTTAAAAAAATTATTTTTTACCCATTTAAATATTAACTAATAAATTATCATCATCATCATCATTGTTATTACAATATTATTATCATTAACTATAATAATAGAAAGTAGTTTATTAAAAAAATTATAGTATTACGCTAAAAAACAAGCATATATTTATTCTAATTACAAGATAAAATAAACATATATATATATATGTGTGTGTGTGTGTGTGTGTGTGTGTGTTACAATTTATTTTGTTTTTAATTTCTATAACTCAAGTAAATAGTTTATTTAATTCCCATTCTTCATTTTACTTTTACTCAATTTTAATTTTAACTCATTCTAATTCATGTCTATTTCAATTTTGAGGAAGTAAATGTATCATAATTGTGTCAATACTAGGGAATCTACTCTTATCTTAGGGTAGACAATTGATCTCAAAATTTTTTTTGTTTCCCTTAAATAGGAAAATTAAATTTAAGTGAGTCAATTTTGAAAGTGTGCCAAAAAAAATAAAAAATTATCTAATGTATTTCTTATTTGCCTCTCAAGTGAAAGAATCTTGGGAAATTTACAAAAATAGCCAAAAAAATTTTACAAATATCTAATATAACCAATTAAACTTTTTCTATCATATGTAGCTATTTATTTATTGTATAGATTTAAATGCCCTCAGATCTATAAATAAAACCAACAAATCTCATATATTCTCAACCAACAATTTTCAAAATCCAGCACACCCTAATTCCTAAAACTCACCCACTAATCATCAACTCATCAACTAGAAAGCAAAAAGTAGAGGTTAGTATTTATTTTACACAATGTGTAGTTTTTTATTTTTTGATTAATCAAAATTTATGAGTTATTTTGAGTAAATACGAGCTTTGAGACAAACCCAGAAAACGTGAGACAAGCGCCTGTCGCACGGTAATAGGTTCTGTAAAACCGTGGGACAGGTGCTTGTCCCACGTGCAACAGGCGCCTGTCCTACGTTTTCTGGGTTCGTCTCCAAGCTCATATTTACTCAAAATAACTCATGTTCTAATTTTTTTTAAGTACTAATTTTTTTCTTTCTTAGGCTTAATAGAGTCAATTGTTCTTCAAATTTGTTTTGATGGATCGTAGGAAGAATTGACAGACGGTCATTTTGAGTACAGAAATGGAAAAAATAGAGCTTTTTTAGTTTCAAAAAAATGTACGTTTGATGTATTTCTTTCAAGAGTATATGAAGTTTTGCAAATAAATCCGAATGATTACAGTATTGAATTGAAGACAACTTTACAGTAGAGATGTTCTACTAAACCTGTATGTTCAATACCAATGGATATAGTTGATGATAAAATGGTAAGAGTTTTAATACATATGAGCTCTAATTCAGTGAATGAGGGCTGCATCCCTGTTTTTGTTAGCAAATTTCCTAAAGTAAATGTTATACTTCAAAAAATTCATATGTATTTGAAGCACACATGCATCCCAAGACAAAAGCCATAAATGTTATACTTTACCTCTTTAAGAGTATTACCCTGGAAAGCCTCCATTTTCTGTTTCAATGCAGTGTCCAAACTTTTATATATCGTTTTCCAGGATAAACGACCCCATGGAAAACTTTTAAAGTACTTAAGATCATCAACATAGTTTAACAATAATGAATTCGGTACACGTTCATCTTTTCTACCATTAAGTACTCTATCCGCAAAGTAATATAACGCGATCTTTAGCACATCAACATCATCCATGTCATTAAAGTTCAAATCTTCAAATTTTTTATCAAATCGTTTAAGAGTAGCACCTAGGTTACCTTTAAAGTACAAATCAGCCGTAATGTACCATAGCAAAGTCTCGTAACTAAACACCATTCAACGATTGATAACCATGCTAACTGGCCACTAAATTCAAACCACAGCTAATTTTTATCATCTTCATCACAACACGCTACTTGCCTAAGTAGCACGTTGTGAAAGATTGCACCACTAAACACGTAGCTATCCATATTTACGAAATGGCCAAATATATCTTTACTGAATAATCTTAATTGTTGTTTCGTTAACTTCCTCTTGATAGCATCCATCACATTCCCAAATTTTGAGGTATTTGTAATACGTCCAAGGAAGTGTTTCGTTTCCGAAATCTTCATCGTGTCTGGTTTTGTGGCCATTACGACTGCAAAAAAAAAATCAAATTTTTAATTAGTTAATCTGATAATTAAAAAAAAATAAAAAAAATTCAAGATATTTTTTTTTCACATTTTGTAATATCGTACGACAGGCACACAGGCGCCCATCGCGCGTGACAGGTGCCTGTCGCGAGCGCGACAGGCGCCCATCGCACGGGGGACAGAATGCGACAGGTGCCTATACTCCACCTTATAATCACACCATCAGCACTTTAATCTTGCAATACACGATCAATTATTTAATCTAGTTTAAGGGGCATTTTATCGAGCACCTCGCGTACCACTCTTTAAACCTAAATTTCACTTAATAATCTCCAATATTTATAGGCAATCAATCCTAACCCCATCTATACTTCTCACAAAGCAGCGAAAGCACAGCCACAGTCCATCGATCAGCAAGATACGGTGACCAGAGATCATCGGCCAACGACCGCGCCACCGCCGCCGCCTCACGAGAAGAGGAGCCACGACGTCGCTAGCCACCGTGCAACGCCACCGGTGATACGCCTCGTACGTCGCCACCGAACCTTCAACCTCCGGCCGTGAACCGTCAGCGCCACCAAAACTTTTCCTTCAACGGCAATCGAATGGAAAGTGTTCCCGAGTCAACTTATCAACTCGCCTCAACCTCGATCGTTACCGAAGATAGGCGCGCCTAACGCCACCGACCAAGACTGACCCAGGTTACACGATCCACGCCAGCGCCAGCCGCGGACCACGAGCCGAGCGCCCAATATGAAGGATCCGTTGTCTGTCCACTCATCGTCCTCGCGGCAGACGGCAGTCGTGATCGTCCACCAACTCGCTGTCATATTGAACCGTTCGCTTCGATCCAACTGCCATCGTGGCTGTCTCCTTCTTCGTTGACCATGATCCCACCGGCCACGGTGGTGGTTCCCGACCACCGCCGGCCACCACCGAAAGCGATTGTTGTCCCGACTGAACGACCTCCTTCCCGAGGCCAACATGCCCTTCCTAGCTCGGTTTTACAGCCCCAGCATGACGTGATTAAACCACAATTCCAAGCGGACTTATCTCGGACACAACTAGCTCCCCGTGTCTTAACCCGGATCGCATCTACCTCCCACCCCAAGCAACCAGGCATCATACGCGACAACTGTGAACCCGACCTCCATTCTCAACCCGACCTCCATTCCTTGATCGTCGCTATGAGTTCTCCTAGTCCGTTGGTTTCGGTCAAACCAAGATCGTTGCAACGTGGCGGTAGCCTGTCATATTCTCTAAGGAGGAAATTCGGATTATGGTCGAGCCGTTTAAACTTGCCTTGGTTGGAAAATTCTCGTTAGGTAGGCCATCCATGGACATTATTAGTAAGTTTTTATTTCTCCGGGTCTCGAGGGAATTCCAGATTTCGTTGCTTGATAACCGACATGTGTTGATCAAGTTATCGATGGAGGAAGACTACTCACTGATTTGGGTTCGCCGGACATGGTATGTGAATGGTCTGGGATGCGTATTTTCAAGTGGAGTACGGACTTTCGTTGTTCAATGAGTCTCCTATTGTTCCTGCTTGGGTAAGTCTCCCTTATTTACCAGCTCATTTTATTCATTCCAAGTCCGCTTTATTCTCTATTGCTGGGGCTATTGGTACCCTCTGCGTGTTGATCACGCAACGGCTTTGGTTAATAGGCCATCGGTTGCTAGGGTTATGGTTGAATATGATGTCTCGCGGCCTTTATTACCGCGTATTTGGATTGGAGAGGGTGACTCTGGTTTTTGGCAGGATGTTGTATTTGAGAAAGTTCCTGCTTATTGTTCCACTTGTAAGCATTTGGGTCATGCCGCTGAGACTTGTTATGTTTTAAACCCAAGTCTTCATAAGCATCAACCGTCGAAGGATAATGGGCGACCCACTTGCTTCGATAAGGGTAAAAAGGCCAGGTATGTTGTTATTTCGGATAATCGGGCTCTAAGGCCTGTTGCGACTAATGTTATTGGCCGATCAGATGCTAGTGGGGACCGACCGTCCTTGGGCCATACTGTAGCTGAGGATGTCCCCTCGGATAATAGGGGTCATGAGGATGGTTTTCAGTCGAAGATGGGTGATGTGTTGGGCACGGAGCGGCCTCATAGAGTTGATACAGTTGACAGGCACGTGAGTTTGAACACCCAGAGTTCTGAGATTCCGAAGAATGTCTCAGTTGGCAGGGAGGGATGTCTTGGTATTTCTCGATCCAATATTGATTATCGTTCTGAGGATTCTGGGGACATGGACGATGGGAGATTCTTGACTGATTTGGAGGATGTTCATACCCCATTACCTATGGATGCAGAGATTAGTAGTTTGGCTGAGCAGAGGGTTGCTAGCTCCTCCAGAGGTTTTCCTATGGTGGCGGGCCGTAAGACTCGCAAGGCTCGGCGGCGGGGTAGGAGTCGATCCCCTCTCAAATGATTAATACTCTTATTTGGAACATTCGAAGGATAAGTAAGGCCCCCACGGTCCATCGTTTGCGGAAATTGATACCGATGCATAGATTGGCCTTGGTTTGTGTTTTGGAGCCTTTTCTTAGTGCCGAGAGACTGGAGAGCACTCGTGTCCGTATTGAGATGGATCATGGGTTTTCTTCATATTCTCGGAAAATATGGGTATTCTGGTCGGCGCCTTTTTCGGTGGAGGTTCTGCAGGATATGGGCCAGGTGGTTCATTGCCGGGTTAGTCACTCTTCTTTTCTTGATCCTGTCTATGTTTCATATGTATATGCCAGTTGTGCTAAGATTGTGAGAGAGGATTTGTGGGATGGCCTTGTTTCGTTTGCTGATAGTCATGATGGTCCTTGGATAGTGGGTGGGGATTTTAATGTTGTGCAGTCTCTTCCTGAGATTTCGGGGGGGCATGCACAGCCTCAAGATGCCATTGATGATTTCAATGCAGCATTATTGGATTGTGGATTGGATGATGTGGGTTTTACAGGGAGTCCTTTCACCTGGACTAATGGGCGCACTTGGAGACGATTGGATAGGGTTGTGTGCAATGCCCAATGGTTGGGGTCTTTTTCTACTTTTCAAGTTTCTCATCTGAATCGCACTGGTTCAGATCATTCTCCATTGCTATTATCATGTACTAGATTGGTCGGTGGAGGTCCTTCCAGGTTTCGATTTTTACATGCTTGGCTTAAGCATCCTGGGTTTATTGATGTTGTGAGGCAATCTTGGGGTGCTCCGGTTGTTGGCTTTGGGATGAGGGCTTTTCAGCAGAAACTTGTGAGATTGAAGCTTTGCTTAAAAGGATGGAATAAAGAGGTTTTTGGTAATGTGTTTGATAGGGTTAAAGAGGCTGAGAAGGAAGTTGCTCGGAGGGAGAATCAGTTTGATTTATCTGGTTCAGCTGACAATAGTGCAAGTTTCTCTGAGGCTCGAGCACGATTACAGCATGCGTTACTTTGTGAGGAGATCTTTTTACGACAGCTATCGAGTGTTCGTTGGGTTAGGGAGAGGGATGTTAATGCCCGTTTCTTCCATGCCATGATTTGGAAGAAGCAGCGGTTCTTTCATGTCCATCGGATCCAGGATGCATCATCTGCATGGATTATCGAGCCTCATCGCCTTGACCGAGTCTCGCGGTTGATTATTTTCGTGGTCTATTGGCGGGAGGTCCTAGTCGGCTTCGGCTATCGATTTTGAGTTTATCCCTTCTCTAGTCACTGCCGAGGATGATATGGATCTGTAGTGGAGCCCGATTTAGAGGAGTTACTGCGGTGGTTTTTTCTATCGACCACGACGGTGCTCGGGTCCTGATGGTTTTTGTAGTAGGTTTTACCAGGCATGCTGGAAGGTGATTTCTGATGACTTATTGGTTGCTGTTCACAATTATTTTCGGGGTTCTGCTATGCCTAGGGGATTCCAAAGTACTCTCTTGGTTCTTCTTCCTAGAAGGACTCTCCAGTTCTTAGGTGATTTTCGCCAATCGGTTCAGTGTAACGTGAGCAATAAGATTTTAACTAAATTTCTTGTTATGCGATCGACACCGTGCTACCTCGTATCATTTCTCCATCTCAGAGTGGTTTCGTACCTGGCAGGAGCATTCATGATAATGTGTTATTGGTTAAGGAGCTTGTTCACGATCTTAATCGTCGTATCTGGGAAGTAACGTGGTATCGAAGTTGGATATGACTAAGGCATACGATCGGATGTCATGGTCCTTTGTCCTTCGGATGTCACGGTGCTTGGGTTTTCGTGAGCAGGTGGATTTCTTTAGTTCGAGGGCGATATATGGACCTTGGTTTTCGGTGTTGGTTAATGGGTCGACCATGGATTTTTTCGACCTCGGGGTGGTCTTCGCCGGGTGATCCGCTATCTCCTTGTTTGTTCATTATTGCTGCAGAGTTTTTATCTAGAGGCCTGGATCACTTGTATTCTTCGAATCCTTCCTTGAGATATTGTTCGTCTGGTCATCTTCCTATCTCCCATTTGAGCTTTGCAGATGATATTGTTCTTTTTTGGAATGGGAGTAAGGTTAGTCTCACGCGGCTTATGGTTTTTCTGCATCATTATGAGATCTGCTTCTAGGCAACTCAGTTAGCCAGTGCAAGAGCGCTTTTATGTTGGGGCTCGGTTTCCGCTTCACGTGGTGCTATTATTCACACGATTCACGGGGTCCAGTGAAGCAACTCCCTTTTCTTATCTTGGTTGTTCGGTGTTTGTTGGGAGAGTCAAGATTGATCTTTTTGATGATATAATTCGGAGGGTCCGAGAGAGGATTTCTGGTTGGGCTAATCGGTTACTCTCGTTTGGGGGGAAGCTAGTGCTTATTAGGCATGTTTTATCCTCTATGCCTTTGCACTTATTTCATGTTATGCGACCGCCGATTGGGGTTATCCAGCAGTTAGAGCGGATGTTTACACGTTTCTTATGGGGTAACTGTGGACCTAGGCAGAGGATTCATTAGTGCCATTGGCCGGAGGTGTGCTTTCCTGGGAAGAGGGCATTGGGTTTTAGGTCATTTCGTGATCTTGCTGAAGCTTTTGAACTTAAGCTTTGGTGGAGATTTCGGGAGCAGCAGTCGTTATGGGCTTCATACATGAAGTCTAAATATTGCAGCAATGATCATCCCGTAATGGTTCGTTTTCGTTACCCGCCTCCTACTGAGGCGTCTTCGCTCTATCCGAGATGTTCGTCGAGCCTCATATTCGTTGGTCGGTGGGTGTTGGTGCTTGTAGTTTCGGTATGATCGCTGGTCGGATCACTCCTTTGTATTTTTATAATCTCGTGTCGCTTCGTCTGCATCTGTGTCTTCTTATTAGTGTGGTACTCGTTTGGGATAGGGGTAAGCTTCGCCATCTTACTCACGCCGAGTAGTTGAGCAAATTGTTTTGGTTCCAATATCTCATCGGCGTGCTCGATGAGACTCGATGGGATCTCGCCATCGATGGTATTTTTCATTTACGGTCGGCTTGGGAGATAGTGAGGTGCGCCAGGCCACGAGATGACGTCTGTTCTATGATTTGGCAGCGCCATATTCCGTCTCGGTTATCGTTCTTTCTTTGGCGGTTGTTACGAGGTTTTCTAGCCATTGATGATGCATTGAGTGCGCGCGGATTCTGTATGGTTTCGCGGTGCTTCTGTGGGTAGGCTGCTGAGACCTCTCGGCACCTATTTCTAGAGTGCCCTCGGGTTAGCCAGGTGTGGGAGTATTTTTATCGTTGTTTAGGGATGTGGCGGACCAGCTTTCTATCGCCCCATGCTTTGCTTCGCCACTGGCAGAGATGTGCTTCTTCTCGATCTCATATTCGGGTTATTTTACCTTGCTTCATTCTGTGGCATGTGTGGAAGGCTCGAAATGGATTCGAGTTTGATTCTCACTCCTTTCGGTGGATGCGGTGATTTTCGAGTGGTGCCGGACATTCGACTTGCTGGCTCGCTCTTGGTTTCAAGCCGTCTCGACTCATGGGCGTGAGGGATTCTCGACCACGAATGGGCTACGAGTGATTGCTTCACCCCAATGACCTATTCGAGTTGTCGTTTGGACGCGACCGCCTCGTGCGGTCAGGTCGACCGCTGATGGGTGTTCGAGGGTAATCCCGGGTTGTCCACTGCAGGGTGTTCTCCGGGATCATAGGGGTATATTTTTGGCAGGGTTTGGCTCTTTTCTTGGCCATCATCCAATCCTTTATGCGGAGCTTATGGCTGTTTGTGAGGGTTTGGAGCTGGCGGTCCAGATGGGTTATTCTGTTGTGGAGGTAGAGTCTGACTCGGCTACTGTGGTTTCCTGGATCCTCGCGGATAGTTCTGTCCGATGGGATTATGCTTTACCCTTGCGTCGAGTTCGATCTTTGGTGTCCTCTTATTCGGTTGTGGTTCGGCATGTGTATCGTGAAGCTACGTCTGCAGCTGACTTTTTGGCCAATTGGGCTTGCACTATTTGTTCCAGCCATCGATTCTTATCGGTCCGTGATCTGCCCACAGGTTTATCTAAGATTATTCATATGGATGCCCATGCGATTCCACATATCATGCGCTGGTTTTATTATATTACCGTTTGTATGTTTTCACTTATCGAGGAGGTTTTTGGTTCATGTCCCCCTCCTTATGTATGTGTTTCCTCTTGCATGATTTATATTACAAGTAGGGGTCCGGCCTAACCCCCCACCATTTTGGTGGTTTCAAAAAAAAAAAAAATCCTAACCCCATCTATATGCATCTATACACTGATTTTTCACCAATCAAACTTATCAAAATAGAAAGATATTAAAATTACGAAGTGAAAATTACCGGAAATTACAAAATGGAGGATGATAGAAACCCGCCAGAGTTGAGTTCACTGTCAAAAACCCGTCCAACCGCCGTTAATTGTTACCAAAAAATGTAAAATGGAAGTAGTTCGGGTTACCGGAGGGAGAATGCCAAGTTTGGTTTTGAGAGAGATATGGGCGTTATGGGAAAAAAAAAAGGTAAATGGCTAAGGATGATAGAAAAAATGTAATTGGTTATTTTAGATATTTATAAAATTTTTTTGGCTATTTTTATATATTTCCCAAGAATCTTATGCCCCAAACACGACACTTTTATAATATTGTACTCCATTAGATGCTCAAATTTTGTTGAATTTTATTGACTTTTTGACAATCGGACTTATACTATGAGGTGATGTTACCATAGCTGTACCCTAAACATGATATTTAAACAATAAATTATCTTAAAATTCCAATCGGTTACAATGCAAAAAAAAAAAAAAACAAAACAAAACAAAAAGGACCAAATTACAATTACAATTTTATTAATGAAACAAACACGACTAAATAAACAAATTTACAGAAAGAAATAGTAAGGAAATTGAGAAAACCAAGGCCAAAAAAAAAGGGCGAGAAGCTATATAAGCAACAGCAATGAGTCACCTCCTTCTCATCCTTTAAACCCCAAAAATCTCTTCTTGTTTGTTCTTGTTCTTCGTGACCAAACCTTATCTGTTCATTTTCTTGTTAAATCTTTACGAATTAATAAGTAATGGGGAAGTACATCGAGTTGTTGGATGTTGGGGTAAGAATGGCCGCAAGATTCCACTCTCATTGCCCACAAACTGCTCGTTTGTATTATCACCCTCCTTCGGATGATCATCATCACCACCACCACCACCGCCGCCAAAACGGCAGCGTCAGCATTGCGGTACAAGACCCGACCCGGATGAGCCAGAATGGCAGCCGCATGACTGTTCAAGATCCGACCCGCATGAGTATGACTATGATGAGTATGGCCAATTGCCCTGTCAAGGTGGCTAGGGGGTTTGATAATACCACTGACACTGAGCAGCTCATTTTCTATTCTCTTGTCTGAAAATATTTTCAGAAAATATATACACACAATAATTAACAATATATACAATCAATAGACATATTGATTGGAAAAGAGAAAAATTCTAGTAAGTTTTGGCCTATAAACAACAAAAATGCATTCTTTTTTTTAAATTTCGCTCTCAATAGATTCTTTTAATCTTTTCTTTTTGTTTTGCGTATTCTTTATTATTTGATTTTTTATCTTGGGCAGTTACTAATTTTTCCTTTATTGTTGTTTAAAGAACGAGTCTAACATGTAGAAGACCAATCGGGACAGAAAAAAATTTGACAGAATATTAACAAAAAACAGCGATAAATTTTTGCTGATTTACTCATTTGATTGGAAGTTACCGGACTCAGATATTGATCGGAAAGGAGAATAGCTTTACATTTTTTTTCCCCTGGTACTAATTGATTTTGCATTGATTTGTATTGAAAGAACGTGGCTGCTTATATTTTGAAAAGAATTGAAATTAAATTTTTTTTAAAAAAGATATAATACATTTCATTACAATAATAATTAGAATACATTCGTTAATCAAACGCGGTTTATAAGCAAGCTGTGATTTAGTTTTAATTTCACTTTTTGTCCACCCTACACAAAATTTTGACAATTCCAACTTTGATGAGTTCAAGATTTGGAGACACACCAACGGCTCCAGTTCTAGTAGAATGGGCACGTTTTTTTACCATTACTGATATATTTGGCTTTTCTAATAATACATATATTTTTTGAGAAGTGATTTTTCTAATGATTAATAATTTAATTATATCTTTTCAGTCAAAATATTAAATTTTTTATTTTAATTAATTTAATATCTGAAAATGACAGCGACGCCCTTGATTTAGCAAAATTGATTTAGCGAAATGGTCAAGGACACATTTTTGTAAAATATGGCCACATGGACTCCTTAATTGCAACTTGAAAATTGCAACGATTAAAATAAGTTCAAAATCAAGAACCTTCTAAATATTAATTTTTGATGCGCAATAGCGGTCTTTCTCTTGTTTTTCTGTTGCATTTGATAGGAAAATTCTTGCCCTTCAAGTGTACAGTAATTTTTTCTCTGTGCCTTTCTTGAAATCAAAATCTTAGGCTTGGAAATTAACAAGAAGTTAATTAAGGATAAGATTATGTTTAATATTGAGGTATAAACATTGGGATAATGTAGCTTAAGAGTTATAGTTCCTGTAGAAAAAAAATCATAATTATAAATAAAATTAATAGAATGTAGTAAAAGTAATAATTTTAACAAAAATAATAAATATATTACAAATTTTCATCATAAAAGTGGTGGATAACCATTGTAGCTAATATTTAATAAATATTTTAATGATATAATTTTTAACCTATAGCTTGTCAATCTCAATATCAAACAAAATATTAAGATCGTCAACAAGCTCCTCTAAGAATTACAATCAATACACAATTAGTGCATATTGATTTAGTAGTCACTCATAATAAAAAGAATCCAGATTTATCATTTATATATATATAGAGAGAGAGAGAGATAGATGATTTTATGAAAACATTAAAGTCAGACAAGTTATATAGACTCAAACATTACTCATTTTAATATTCAAAATAAGCACCTATTTATTGTTGAGGTTAGACATTAAAGTATTTAATAAATATTAGTTGTTATGATAGTATTTTTATTATTTTTGTCAAAATTATTATTTAAAAGTCATCTTTATTATATAATATTAATTTTATTTTTATAGTTACAATAATTTTTCACATGAACATAAACTTTTAAGTTACATTACCTTAATATCAAATATAACATGAGTTGTTAAAGTTATATGCGTGGATTAAACCGCTTAGTTTAACAGCGTATCCGCATTTAAAAAAATAATGGTATTCACACTTGATTATATATATATATATATATATATATATATGATAATATTTTATTACTAAAAGATCAAATCATTAAACTTTTATTAAATCTTATTTTCCTACGTAAGAGAGGTTTGGATTATAACATAGCGTCCACAATTAAACTTAAGCAAAGTGATCGATGTGCATGGAACAATGTATTCTGATAACATATTAAAATATCCTATATATAAACCAAAACAATTAATAAAGTCATGAAACAAATATTGAAGTAATAATATTTGAAAGAATAACAATTAACCAGGCCTTGACCTGGCTGTGGTTTTTGTATTTCAGCTTTTGTTGAGGACACAAGTAGGAGTGGATTCAAATAATTTTAGAGTCAGCGAATAATTTTGTATAAATCAGTGTATATAAATTATATTATAAATTTATGTATTTAAATTCTCAGGGAACTTCATGTTATAATATATATTTATAGAACCCAAACAACCCAATTAAAAGAAATTTATTAAAAATTTTATAACAAATTCTCCATCCGAATTGTTGGCAGATATGCAATGGATAATATATATTACCTATCCACATAAATTCTAATAATTAGTCATAACCAATCATTGTTAATATTTGAATTTGAAAAGAAAAACAGAAATACAAAAGCCATAAGTTGAATTAATTAGAATTATTTTTTTTCCCTTAGCTCATTGACAATTTGAGATAATATTTGTTCGAAGAATAGCCATGTATAAGTTTTCGCTGCTGTTCTCAATAAGTGTACTTGAGTTCGTATGGTTGACTACAATAATTATTGTAATTTTAACATTTTTGCACGTTGAAATTTTCTAAATGATCAGAAGAATTACCCACCAGTTGTGTGCTCTTATAAATGTTAATTGGCCCTTCATGTTTATGCTCTTCCTTTTCAGTTAATACAATTAATTTGGACGTGTATTATTATTGAATCTCTAAAGCCATTAAGACAAAAGAATATCTCAAAGTAAATCATTCCCTTCTACACCATTTTTCTATTTGAAATAAACTATAATTTCATTCAATCAAAGATAAATTTCTAGTACAACAGCGTATCTTTAATAAACATATAACTAGCTTTGTGCATTCAATCTTCGCATACAAAGTTCTGCCTGAGAAAGCACTTCGTGAAGCTCTCAGTAGCAAACATGGTCTTTTTCAAAACCATCCATAACCATCACCACCACCACCTCAAAATTTTCACTCTTGTCTTACATTTTTGCAAAACTTTAAGGGTGCGTACGTCATTTTCCCTCAAGCCAATTTTGGTAATTGAGTTCTATGCGTGGTCCAATAATATTTTGATTTGCTTGTTAAATTGATTCTCTGTTCTGTTTCGGTTTTCATTGATCCCAACCAAAATAAAACTGTTCAATTTAGGTTATTAAAGAACTGAATCAAATATCGAGCCGGATGTAATAGAACTAAACTGATTGGGATAGTTCTTCAATTTTCTGCCCACCCCACAAATTGAGACTCAACTGATTGGGATCCTTAATATTATTAGGTGAATTTTATTATTGTAATTACTTAAACAGAAATAAGGCTGTCATCCACTATAGAAAATATGTAAGACTGTAATTTCCTAATATCAAAGAATTGGAGTACTTGGCGTATTGCGTTTCCCAGTAGGATTAAAATATGTAAGCTCTTAATAACAAAGAAAACGAGTTCTTGACGTATTGCGTATCCTAGTAGGATTAAAACTCTAACATACTATAAAATATGAATCAAGTAAGGGTGATCTCTTATGCTCATAAGGGAGAGATAGACAAAGAGAAAGCATAATGTAAAGAAGGATGATGCTAGTGAATGTATATAACATGAAATCGTTACCTATTCCTAGTGGTGAGGATGACAAAGAGTTGAGGAAAATCTTTATTAAACTGACTTCCAGCAATGATAATTTCCTGCACAGTCCTCAGGATCTATGAGATAAGTTAACTTTTATTTGTTTCATTATTGATTAATCATTCTTGTTTATTAAATTGAATTCGATTTTCTGTTGGATGTAATGATAGGTTCTGCCCGACTGATGAAGAATTGATGACTTTTTACTTGAAGAACATAGTCTTGCTTCAACCTTTGCCTCCAAACAATTTTACCACCTATAATATCTACATGCGCAGCTCTCAGGATTTATCAGGTTAATTTCTCTCTTTATTCATTATTATTCACTTCATTGCTTTTTTAGAATCATGTTAGACATTAATAACTAACAATGTGGTATAAGATGAGAAGACACTTTGGTATATTGACTAAAACCGATTGTTTTACAATGCTTTACACTAAGTAAATTAAGAATTTAAAAAGATAGTCAAGGTGTAATTATATTTTAAATTATATACAAGGGAAAACATTACATTCAGCTCCCTAGTGTTAGTCCTTAGTTTTTAGCTTTTGGTCAGCTATGGTATATCATATTTCGATTCCCCTTCATGCAATTTAACTTTTCTTTAATTTCTTAGCTTTAATTTCTTAGCTCACTTCCAATCTTGACCTATAAATTGAGTTTAAATATTAAGTTTTAGTCCACATTTACGCTGAGAGCTAGTTCGTACTTTTCTAATACTGTTATTAGACCCTTGGTTAAGCTTTTCTGTAAAGCTGTTTTACTAACAAGCGTAACTTGTGCAAGAACAGCTAAATTCCAGAGACCAGTTGAAAGAATCATGTATTTCTTCACATGTAATACATATATTAGAAATCGTCTGAACCGAGTCGTAGGTAATGGCTATTGGAACGAAACTGGAGGTAATGATATTCAAATTGGATCAAAAGAAAATCAAATTGGGTACAACATGATTCTAGAAAATCCATATCAGGATATTTGCTCACCTTTGCGGGGCAAGCAAGTGTTGCTCTGTCTATCACAGAACCAGAGTATATTGCAATCACTGAAGGTTGCAATGAAATCTTGTAGATAAATAATTTTCTATAAGAGTTTGTGAAACAAGACAGCTTTGTTGTGTACTGCAATAGTCAGAATGTCATTCACTTGGCAAAGAATTTGACTTATCATTCAAAATCCAAGCATATTGATGTGAGGTATCATTGAATACGAGACTTGCTTGAGAAAAAAGAGTTGTTACAGTTTGAGAAGATTCACACGACAGAAAATGGGTCAGATATGATGACAAAATCATTGTCTAAGGAGACGCTAAAAAACTGTATGCAGAGAGCGAGCTTGGTGGTGGGGGGAGATTTTTGGGTCTATCTCATTTGGGGGCCTACAACCCTAAAGCTCAAAAAGACTTGCTTGGTGAAAACTTGGACTTGGATGAAATTTACCAAGATATTTAGGTTTTGAAAACATGGCTATATGAAGAAGAATAATGAGAGCGTGAAATGGACAGGAGATGGAGTAAGATTATCATTATAATATGGAATAGATTTTTTGTGTTTGGGGAATAATTCAAAATATGGAAATTCAAGTTCATTGAAGGTTACATGTCTGGCAGCAAACATTTTTCCAGTTTTTTCAAGACACTTATACCCCTTATGAATAAGACTGTAATTAATAAAGACACATTTCTAAGTATGAAAATCAACCTTGTTTTGATTATGGGGTCTAAGAAGAGGAAAGCATGAACAACCAAACACTTTAAGAAAGTTGTAGTCAGGGGATTGATTGTGTAGCTTGTGAAAAAGAGAAAGATTGTTAAGCACTAGTGTTGGCATTCTGTTAATCAAGTAAGTAGATGTATGAAATGCTTCCTACAAAAAAGAAATAGGTAAATTGGCTTGAGCTAAGAACGTAAGTCTTATTTCAATTATATGCCTATGTTTCCTTTCAACTACACCATTTTGATTATGAGTATGAGGACAACTATGTCTAAAGTGAATACCCCCTTGTTGTAAAAAGGAACTAAAGGCTATGAACTCACTCCCCATATCAGTTTGCATTGTTTTGATGGACAAAGAGAATTGCTTCTCAATAAAAAGTTTAAAGCAGTTAAAGTTGTCAAGTGCTTCAGATTTAAGTGCGAGAGAAAATATCCAGCAGTATCTTATAAAATCACAACAAATGATACATAATACTTGTAACCATCAATGGATTATTCAGAGGCAGGTCCCTATAATTCAGCATATAATAGCCGAACGGGTAATTTGGATTTTACTATGACTAAAAAATGAGATTGATGTAATTTGCCATACTGAAAAGCATCACAAAAAGTAAGAGATTGAGCATGAACTGAATGCAAAGGAAGATGTTTTATTATTGTTTGCAGAACATATTTGTTTATATGACCAAATCTATTATGCAACAACTGTATTGACTCGCTACTTGAAGCTACAAGACTTATACAATTTTTATTATTAGAACTGACCAAGTTTGAACTGACAAAGGTTTGATTATTCAACTCTTTCAAAGAGTGTACAACTTCTTTATTAGAGAAAACAGATTATATAGAGCTAGGCTGTGAAACTAAGACTCTAGAGTGAATGAGAGAATAATCTCAAGACAGTAGCTTAAATTGACCATCTTCAGCAATCCCCTAAGCCAGCAAAGTTTTCTGCATCTTGTCCTTAATGAAACAAAGATTAGAAACAAATTAAATGGTTATTTGATTATCTGAAAGAAGTTAAGATAAGCTGATGAGATTTTTAGTAATTTTGAGAACACACAACATTATTAAGATTTAGTTGATTTCCTAAAGGGGTAAAGAGGAAAATGTTCCTTATGTGTGTGATTTCAAGACCTTGACCATTACCAACCAACAAAAAAATGAGATCCAAAGTAGGGTTTACCTTCAGCTATGTTCTGCACACTATTAGTGAGATGATGTATTGCTCCACTATCCAGATACCAACCCTGATCAGCAGCACCTTATGATGTGACCATGTAAGCAGCTCTAAGAACTAGATCTATGTTCTGCACACTATTAGTGAGATAATGTATTGCTCCACTATCCAGATACCAACCCTGATCAGCAGCACCTTATGATGTGACCATGTAAGCAGCTCTAAGAACTAGATTCTGATTTGGAAAGTTTCCTTGCATAGGAAAAGTTAGAACAAAATTCCTATTAAATCTGCCTTCGCATTCAGCTGCAGAGTGATTATGCTTAAAACAGATCTGACAGATGATTCCTCTACCTCCTCCTTTTCCATAACCACCAGAAAATCCTTTATTTCCATAAAAGTTACCACCGGCACCAGCAAAATTACCTCTGCCTTGATTTCCATTCCAGTTATTGTTCCAGTTACTATTCCATTGTCCTATTCCAGAGTTAAAGCCTTCTTTGTTATTAGTAAAGTTTCTATTCCAATTATTATTGCCATTTCTGGCTCCATTATTTCCATTCCAGTTTCCTTGATTATTGTTATTCAAAGCTACATTATTATTAGCATTCTTATAATTATTTTCAGTCCGAGCCAAGTTAGCAGTAAAGTTCATCTTAGCTTCCTTAAAGGCATAAACGAGCCTAATATGTCAACATCATAGAGTAAGCCTTATTAATACTCATCTTCAAAACATTAGCTTCAATATACACAACCACTGGATAGTAAGGTTGACCTAATCTAAAACTCAGATGAGTAATGAAATTTAAAGAACTAACAGGACTTCCAGCAATGACTAGCTCATCAGTGACAAATCTAATTTTGCTAAAACACTCTATGATAGACATCATTTGAAGGTGAGCTTTCTTAGCAACAGTTTCAAATCTAAATTGTTGTTCTAAACCAGTCTACAATTCATGAGAGGTTTTAGAGTTTACCATAAGGCTGAGAATTTCAACATTAATGGGGGACAATAACCAACTCAACAACATCTGATCTTGCTTCTTCCATGTAGCAAAAGCAGGATTCTCTTGTGAAGTAGCAACAGAGTTTCCAGAGGTATTAGAAGTAGGATTCAAGTCACCTAAAGCATTTGAGAGAAACTGATCTGGACAGATTCTTGACCTATCAAGAAGACTCTCAATTTCATTAGCTCGAATTGAAGAGAGAAATTGAGATTTTCATGTGTAATTGGATTGACCCAACTTAATTGGAGTTGTGAGGGTGAAGGTTGATGATGCTAATGAGATGTTTGAGTTTTAGCTTGAAGAAGTCATGACAGTTGATTGATTCAGGCTCAGATACCAAATTAAAGTGTATTAAATTGTTTGAGTTTGTTGGTTGCTAAGAAAGTAAAAGAAAGTTTAATAAACTGGAGAGAAAATTATTATTAAGAATGAATCATTAGAATCTCATACATTCACTGGAATTATGAGTACAATGAACTTATATCCAAGCCTCTAGAAGATTCTACATACTCTATCACACATGAAATGAATTGGCTGAATTTAATAACACGTTTTTAGCTTTCTAATATGATTCAAAGCTAACTGCACAACGTTACTGACTTAGTTGCCACATCAATTGAAGTAGTCACTCAACTTAGCTAACATAACTAACATAACTAACATAACTAACATATATTCAACAGTCCCAACTATTGTAACATAAGTTATATTTTTTGTTCTAGTCATTATTTATTTTATCATTCCAATTAAACATGTCAATATTAGCAATAATTATATTAGAAAATTGATCAGTGAAGCAAGATATAACTAAAATAAAATTGAAGAAAAAATAAAGAACAAGCGCACAAGAAGATATTAGAAATTACGTGATTTTATTTTTAGATTACGTCCACATACAGATAAAGAAGGGAATATTTTATTAGTAAAAAAAATTATAAGTATTGTAATATTTTCTCTCATAACCCAAAACTCCAATATACCCAAATTCTCAAGTCATTAGAACAAGAACCTAAAGCTCTCAAGACACTCTCAACTTCCAACTCTCGGCACTCTCACTTCTTAAATGAAATTGAGAATTGAAGGAAGTGAGATGAATGACGAGGAGAAATGAAGCCTCTATTTATAGGTTTCATTTCCTCTCTTTTTCCAATTTTTTAAATATATCTATTTATAAACTTCGATGATGTTGTAGTCTCTGTAGTAAATGAAGAAAGTAAATGGAAAGCAAGGAAGATAGACAGAGAAGTTCGAAGCAAGCATAAACGTTATCGATGACGAGAGAAAAATAAATAGTAAATTATAAAAATGTTGTTAATTTTTACAATTTTCCATTTGGTATTCTGATAAAATATTAAAATATTGCATATGCAAACCAAAACAATTAATAAAGTAATGATTCATGAAGCAAATATTTAAATGATAATATTTGAAAGAATAACTATTAACAAGGCCTTGACCTAATAGTGGGTTTGTGTTTCAACTTTTGTTGAGGACACAAGTTGGACTGGATTCAAATATTTTCCCATTCATAAATATAGGTAAAGTAAGTGAATAATGATAGAGTTACGGATAATTTTGTAAAAATTAGTGTATAAATTAATATAATATGAAGAGCTTAATTAAAAAGAAAAAATAATTATTTTTAATTATTGTATGGGCCTATGATAATTTTATACAACTAATTATCTCATGCTATATCGATTTGAATATACTTATTTGTATAAGATAATTGTGTCTCTATCTTTTGTCTATTACAAATGTATGTATATAGGTAGTATTGATAAACTTTTGGGTTATACTATAAATTTATGTATTTAGGTTTTTAGTGAGCTTTATTTTATAATATATATATATATAGAATGCAACCAACCCAATTAAAAAAAAATTATATATATATTGTTTTTTTGCTTATCTCTGATTTGGTTATTTATTTTTTTTATGTTCAAAATCAATTCTAAATTTTTTTATTCCAGTTCTTGCTAATTTCATCGGAGATCTTTGACTAAAAAATCACCCTATATATATATATATATATATATATATATATATATTAAATATTTTGGTTTGTTTGTGGAACAAATTCTCTCTCCTAATTGTTGGCAGATTTCAATGTATAATTTCTTTTTTTAAAAAAAAAAAGACCCAACCAATACTCTTGGAAATCCTAGAGACTACAAAATAAAATCACCAAGCAAAGAGGCCAAAATACAAATAAATTTCTCACTAGGCAACCAAAGTAAAAGAAAGAAACACAAGGTAACTTGGACCGAATAGGAAGAGGATGGAAGATAATTTATTGAAAACATTAAAGTGAACGATGCCTCGATATCTACCACATTCAAACTGATCTTGAACTGGTACGGCCCGATCACAACGTCAGCAGTTCCATGGTTGATAACTATTTCATCAGGCAGGTCATGCTCAAATCAAGGTCAATCTTTCTCAGCAGTTTAGGCCACTTTCAGCCTTATTCATTTAATTTACTTGCTAACAATAAAAAGAATATAGTCACATTGAAGATATACATTTAAGTTGTTATAATTCCAATAATAGTAAAAACGTGGGATTGAAAATTTTTATAAGTAAGAGATCAAATGATCAGAGAACCTTTGTCAGTTAATCTCTTCTTTTGTTCCCACTTAAACTTAAGCCCAGTGATCAGTGGTGCAATGTACTATGATAATGTATGTAATATTTAGTCATGAAATGAACATGTTATTGAAGTGAGAATTGTGAAAGAATAACATTTTCTTAAATATTTTTATTTACAGACCAAGTTCTCTCAGAATAAATTTGTGAAAATTCTTGTATTTTTGAAAAAATTAAGGTAACTTGGATAGAAAGGAAGGGAAAGGAAAGTGAGAAAGTGAAGGCCAAGAAACCTGGAGAGAAGCTATACATAAAAGTGTGCACTTTCTCCTCCTCATTCTGAAAGCCAAAACCTCTTCATTATCCTTTTATCTCTTTCATCTGCGTTTCTTCTAAATAAAAAATCACCACTCTTTTTCTTTCTTATTATTAGTTGTTGAGCTTGCCAATTAATGGGGAGGTACATGGAGTGGCTGGATGCTGGAGTCAGAATCATAGCAAGATTTCACTCTCACTGCCCACAAACTACAAGATTATATTACCATCCTCCTCAAGACCATCAAAACCACCACCACCACACCGGATTCGGTTGCGGGAGCACCGCGGTTCTAGACCAACTCAGGAGGCAGTGAGTGAGCACCGCTAAATTGTTCGATAGGGCCACTGAGCAGCTCATTCTTTATTCTGTTAACTGAAAATTGAGATACCGGTTAGAAGGAAAAATTCTTGCAATCGACTGATAATACATTCTTTTCTTTTGGATCAAGGGTTTCAATTTTTGCTATCGGAATTTGCATGTTCATTTAATCCTTTTTTTCATACGCTATTTTTTGTTTGCTTGTTTTAGGAATTGGTTAAAAGAAGTTTCCTGAAATTTAGTTGAACAACAGATTACTTTCTGATGTTCTCCTGTGAAGGAAGGATTAGACAATATCAAAGCAACCTAGAGAACTTAAAAAGATGCCTTGCCCTTGAAGCCAAGAGAGTACTCTCTGTTTTTTTATGTTTCAGGAGGTTAAAGTCGCTTGAGACCCAAGATAACGAGGATATCAAAAATTCATCTGTGAGTGTTTACCAAAGCACTTCGAGGCTTGAGCTAAAGACAGCGATACCAGACGCAGCATTAATCATACCTGGCAGTTGCGGATGAATTTTGTAAGTTGTCTCAATTTCGGTTTCCATAGAATGGTAAACAATATAAACTCGTTCAGGCACCATTTCATTACAGACAAGGACGGAACAAGCACACTTTAGTTACAGGGCTGAAGTTTTATTTTAAAGGCAAAATCAATATAAATTTCTATTTTACATAAACATTCATTACCATAATGAAATTAAAAAAAAAGAGTCTCTTGATAATATATTGATGTTTCAATAATATTCCACATTCTCTATTAAAATATATAGTTAAATAAAGAATGAAAATTATAAAAATTTCTCAAATTTGAATATTCCCTTCATATCTTTTTTATCTCATAATCTCTCATACTGAAATAAATAAGTACCCAATATTGAATTTTAAATTTTTATGTTGATAATAATTTTTTTTACTTTATTTATAATTAAATTAATTTTTTTTATTAGATTTGAAAAACTAGAAGCAAAAATACTAGGAAAAAAATTTAATATTTCTGTTAATTTTTTTGTTTTACTGGAATTTAATTATTAGAGATTTAGAAGACACAGTTAAGATTTGAACATTCAACATTAATTGAAGTCTCACTTAATTAAATTAGACTTTCTAATACATATTTTATCTCGAAGAATATATATAAACTGCTTAGTCACAAACAATAAAATATTTATCTTTGTTTATAAAGGTTAGTAGATCGTGGGACACTAAGAACAGACTATCCGGTTTTGAGGTTTTCTTCATTTTGTCTTGTACGAGTTTCTTCTTCCTAGTTTACAAGATTAATTTTTTTGTTTTATTTATACAAGTATTTTTATATCGACATTAACTTTTCTTTTTTCTTACAGGGCCCGTGGGCCCTTCCTATCTCTTCTAAGTTCCGCTCTGATTACATGTGTAATTA
>CM046818.1:21187290-21200987 GCA_025617385.1 Murraya koenigii
TTGTAACAATGAGAAAATTAATTTTGATAGTTAAAAATAATTTTGTCTTCATTATTCAATTTATAATTCTCATATCTTAAATCCTAAAACTTTTATTTCTAACATCTTAATTAATATTTACATTAACGATGAGAAAATTAATTTTGAGAAAAGCTTTGACTACAAAATATATATAGTGCTTTTTATTTTTTAAAAATAAAACAGAACAAAAGTATTGTAGAAGAGCCTTTTTTTCGGTAGTATTTATGGAATTTTTTCTATTATTATGTTCTCAATGCAAGTTAATTTGGATGCAAAATTCAATATTAAAATAAATAAACAAAAAAATTAATAACTAAAATTATGTTAAATATTTTAACTTGATCTAATTATATTATTGTAAGTATAATACTAAATAGTTTTATTAGTGTTTTAAGTAAATAGAGTTAAATAACTTCAATAGTTTAAGTAATGATATTTTTAACATTTTAAAGAGTGTATAAAGTAAAACTTAATTTTTTATAATTTAGCCACGAATGTATGCAGTACTCGAGTGTTTAAAATAAGTACTCGAATGTTTAAAATAATATTTAGAATACAAATAGTTCACTCAAAATAAAATTATTTTTGCACTAAACCTATTTTATTGTTACTTTCTCATACTTCTTCATCTAAACACACTAAAATTTTCAAAACAGTCAAATCATTTTCTTTTCATCTAGAAGGAACATACATTGGATGGACCAAGCTCCAATAAAGGTAATTGTATGCTCAAATTCAATTTTTGTTGTTTATGTTACTCTCTTCAAGTAATTAAATTATTAAAGAGTTGTATACATTAAAATATGGTTTATATGTATTACTTTTGTTTATTTAAGATATCGTGATAATAATAAAGTTATACTATAGAAATATTAAATTAGTATTGTGAAAAATCCAAATTTGTACTAACAATTTGTGACAAAAAAAATTGTTAGTTATAAAAAATACTAGACGATTACCTGACCCGAGGTTGAGTAAGGATCAAATGAGAGTAATGGTTATATGAATCATTGAGTCAGATTAAGGGGTTGAGTTATTAATTATTTAGTTTGGGTAATTAAGCAAAAATGTAATTTTAAACTTTTTAATATTGTGCTATTTCTTTGTTTTAGAAATATGGACTTTATTCGTGTAGCTACGTAATAAAGAGTCGCTTTGATCGTTAAAAGTAAGTAACCTAGAGTCTCTTTCTGTTCTCAATCCTTGCGGTTGTGGCTTTTGTCCTTAAGAAACTCTCCCCCACATTTTCTTTGGTTCGGCCTCTTCTTTTTGGCTTCAACAAAGGTAACTCTATGATTTTTCAAGATAAAAGAGCACTTAACTAATTAGAAACGAAAATAAAAAGAAACAGAATTCCAATAAAAAAGAATTCATGGACTATACTCTTCTCTAATATGAGTGTAGGGAAATTTCTTATAAATTTGCTTCTTTTCTTGTTCCTATCACAATTAAAGAGTTATTGATACTTCATTTCTTTAGTATACTCACATATTTTTAGTAAATTCACCTTTGTTTCAAAGGGAGAAGAACGAGTTATTCACGTTTGATTTAATTATTAAAGATGAATTGAAAGCTAAGCAGTGATAATAGTAATTCAAAAGATTTATTAGTAACAAATAGAGATGTCTCATACAAATAGAAATTTATGTAAAAGTTCATTTTAATAACATAATTTGGGTTTTCTTTTTCCTTTTTTATTTTGTTGTTTGGAGTTGGTTCAAAATTTGAGTTTTAATTTAGGTGTTAAATTTATCTAATATATATTCTACAACTTTATTCAAGAGACCCCAATATCATAGTTTTTCTTAAATTGGTATAATATGACAATTGTTAAGTTACACTCCATGTAATGTATCTCCCTTGTAAAAATCATGTAAAAAGTTATAACATGTGTGAGACCTACATATAATTTTACAAAGAGTATAAGATGCATAAAAAAAGGAATACTTAACAAGACCAATATAATATATGATAGTTTTGATCAGTCATATATAATTGACAATTTGGACTATCATTAACCATCATATTTATATGACATTTTATTCTTGTTATTAATATTTGACAATTTTTAGTTAATTTCCTGGGTTGTTGAGACACTAATTTTTGTACACAAGTAAGATTGTGTATCATGTCAGATACTAATTTTATGTAATTTTGATAAAGTGAAATGTAAATTTGTGTGTCAATTATTATATGTTCTAGTAGATTTTATTAAAGTAGGATCCTTTAGCTTTTCTCTTTTTTTTTTTTTTTTTTTATAAGAGATCTTGTACGAAAATTCAAGAAATAGAAGAATAGAAAGTTTTAAATTTATGTATTAAATAATCTTGAAATTTGAATTAATGAAATTAAAATACTACAATTGGACGAATTTGATTTTATTTATGTTGTAATATTATTTAAAGGTTATTCAATTGAATAATTTGTTTTAATCTTTATTTCATAAGTTATATATTTAAAATTTATTAAAAAACTAAAATTTATGTTGCCAAAAATTTAAGGCAATAAGAAAAATTATGATTTTTTAAGAAAATATTTATATTAAAAAACCTTAAATTTTTAAACTTTAATAATTTTATATTTAATTTTTTTAAGTACTAATAAATATTTTTTAAAATATATAATTTAAATTAATCACTAAAAAAATTAATATAATATAATATAGTTAAAAATTAATATAATACATTATAACAATAAATATTATATAATATTATTATAATATAATATAATAAAAAAAAATGTGAACTGCAAAGTTAATAGAACACGGTAATGTCCGTTGGGTAACAAAATAAGCATGCTTTTATCTATTGTGTTTTTACTCAAAAACTACAACAAAAAAGTGCTCTATTCTCTATGGAAAGCGAAGCCACAAAACTCAGAACCCATTTCAATTCCTCACAAAAATGCTTTGAAAGAATTTGTTGCTGCACATAACAAGATGAAGATGAACAAAATCTGAATCGATCACGGTGGATACCAATTTAAGAAATCAACTAAACGAACTGCCATCAGTAAATACTGATGATGATCTAGAAAACACCCACTTGCAATGGAGCCACGAGTCAAGTAATTATAACTTTCCTCCGTTTATGTATTTTTCTCTTCTAATGGTGATGAGATTGCTTAAAAGTGATGCTGAGTTTGTAAAATTTTGGCCATTTTTATGGATGATGTGGGTTTGTGGAAATGATTTTTGTCTTTTTTTTCTTTATAATATCAAATATTCAAAAGCATTATCTAAATTGGGGTTTAGTTGCTTATTATTTCACTGGGGAAAGATTTTGGAGCCTAAAGATAAGGAAATAATGTGAATTTTGCTTGCCTTTGTTGAAAGCTGAGTGAATGAGTTCGTGGGATTCTATTTTTGGGGGAATTTGTTTAGTAATAGGCTAGCTAGTTGCTACAATGATTTTGTTGTTGAGTTTTTTATTATGCTTGAAATCGAAGATGGTTTTTAAAAGATTTGTTGTAGTGACTGTCGTTTGTAGAGATGTTTTTATTGGGGATTTATTTTTTCTTTAACTAAAATTATCAAAATGCATGTTATAAATTGTGGTTTAGAAGATATACGCTTTGTGCATTTTTATAATTTTAAGTAAAGAACTGAAGTGCTAAGAGAAATTTGGCAATTCATTCAAAAGTAGAAGAAAATGGATCTTGGTCTTTTTTTCCTTTTTGTATGGTTATTTATACTGTGTCCAGTTTAGAGCTTCTGCCATTTTTCTTTTTTTGTTAGTTTGCTTATATTTTTGCTGAGAATATAAAATTTTAGATGTGTGAAGAACACTTCACCAATTGTTGGAGAAAATTTAGATGTGTGATCGGAAGCCACATTAAAAAATGAAGGTTTCTAGGATTGAGTATGAAGGCACTTTTTACTCTTTTCTTAAATTACATAGAATATGGATTTTTTTCTTTTTAAGAAGGAAATTGAAGTAGTTATTGACAATAATGAAGGCACGTGAAGATGAAAGAAACCTCTTCGTAGAAAGTGTTTAATTCCAAGGGCATTTAGTTCCCAGGAAATATTTTGTCGATCATAAGGTTATTTGTTGTAGCATTTGAATTTATAAGTTGTCTGATATGCATTTGCTATGTCTTTAGTAATAATGACCAAATTATTATATACATTCTAACAATAGGGGATCAATAAGAGAAAAACCTAACTTAAAATAGAGGGAAATCCTAAATAATGATTGGTAGAAAGTTTTTCACACAATATATGATCAAATTAATCACAGAGAAAAATAAGTGAACAAGTAGTATACAAAGGCAAGCTATATATTCAGAATCATCCTTTAGAAGAAAGCTTCAAATAGCAAATAGGTTACACAATTTACGTAAATTACATTATCATGTGTGTGTGTGTGTATGGTGAAAAAAATTACAAGCTCAGCTAGCAATTCTGGGATGAATGAATATCAATAAATTTCAATTGCATAAAATACATGTCCATTAATCTAACCATGTTCATTTTTTTTCTATTGTAGAAGTATTTTTCATCATTCTCTTAACATTCTTCAATGAAACCAAACACTACTTCTTTTCCTTACTGGCGTGAGGATTTTTAATTGGATACCTTATAAATGAACAAGATATGAAGTTCACGATATACATTAAAAGAATGAAGAAGAGAAAGAGGGAGATTGGTTCCTTTGATTTGTATATTATTCATGGTTATTGAACTGATTATATAGGATTTGGTTCATTCACTTAATTGTGTTGTTTTGATGTAAAAATAGTTAATCGTGTGGGAAGCTTGAGATGGATGATGAATAAGATTGCTTATATGATTTTGTGATATGGATGAGATGTGTTTCATCTTTTTATTGTAATGAAAGATGAGCATTAAAACAATTGTAAATGTTGAGCTTGTTTGAAGCTGTATAAATAGCTAAATATTTAAGCTATTTTTTTTTTTTTGTTAAATTTTGATTTATGAATCCGCAAAGACAAATTGATATTTCTTAAGGATAGTATGGTCATTTAATATTGTTTATACACTTTGGCACCCGATTTTCAATGTATTACCCAATAGATCTTCCTTGGCTTTGATTTTAATGGCATAAGGGTATTTTGGTCATTTGATCAGTCAACAAATGGTCCAATTAATAGTCGAGTAATATTATATATCTCAAATTTTTTATTTTAAATAACTATTATAAATAATGTGGTATTCATCAATTAGTTGCTAAGATAATATGATTAATTCACTTTAATTTTGTCAATCAATTGATAAATGCCACATTACTTAAGATAGTTATTTAGGACAAAAAATTTAAGATATGTAGCATTATTTTTAATAACCTACTATAGGAGGAAAGTAAAAATACACTGAAACAATCTCTCAAAGAGGAGATATGATAAATCTTCTGAAAATTATCCAAATGTGATTGTATTGACTTTTGGATCTTTATAATGACAAATCTAGAAAGTCAATGTACTAACACTAGGTATACCCACATAATTTAATTTAGATCCAAAATTTGGTATCCCTATTTAGAAATCACATATTATCAATGATTTTCACTCACACGATTATCACATTTTAGAATGTTTAGCATGTAATGTGTGAATGAAACAAATAAAACAAACAATAAATTTTATATTATTGATTATCTTTATTTTATCATTTTTTTCTTTAAAACAACATATTTAAGTTTGAAATATTGGAGAAAATTAAAGGTGAAATTATTAAATATTCAACGTAGTGAATCGAGGAAAGGTATTGATAGAAGGATATTTTTTCAAGAATAATGAAGGACTTAATCATTCATTCTTCAAAAAAATAAAAATATTTGCTTGTTAATCCAAAAAAAAATCACCGCACAAAAACTCAACAAAAGAACTAAATGCGATGAAAATTTTACCCACTATTAACAATCACACTATTTTTATTAGATATAGTAAATAAAACATTGAAATAAAAGTCATGAAAAAATAAATAAAAACCATAAACTTGAAGAACGGCTTGAACATCATAACATAACAAAAACGAAGCAAAGTTACAAAGTAATATGAAATGAATACATATATCTCAATAAAAATAATGCTTGTCGAAGCACTTGCAAAATCTAGTTAAATACCATACCCAATAAAATTTAACAAGCAATACTACAAATTACTTAATGAATTGACAAGATTTTAAAAAAAACGCTGGATGAGAAATTACTCACTAAATCTAGTAAAGAAATGGATTAAACAAGAATGTTATAAGCCAAACACAACTTCTTTGTAATCTGGCCAACAATATAAAAACCCTCCAAGAAATGTTTTAACATAGAGCTGGTGAAATTTGACATGACTCGATTACACGATACTAATAAATGAGTATGAGTCTTCAAATTTGACACGATTATAAAATGGGTCAGGTTTAAGTAGACACAAATTTTTTTCTTGTTGGATTAAGGTTAAAATTTTTGACCCATTGACCTGACTAATAACACGATATATTTTTATTTTAAATTAATTTCTAGATTCTTATTATCAAAACTCAAATATTAGACTTAATAATTTTTTATTTTCTTAGTTTAGTCATTTCATCTAAGGATAATATTGTAATTACAAAAAATTAATAAGAGTGGGGCTATTTAAACCTATCAATTTCCTCTCTCTACCCTCTTTTTAATTAAGAATTTTATTATCTAAATTATTTTTAAAAAATTACTTAATTAACCACTTCTTCTCTTTCTCTTCTCAATTTTATAAATTCTCATCAATTCATTCAGATATTTTCTTCCAGCTATAAATAATTGGTATCGCTAATTAAGAGGAGCAAACCCACCATTTAAAAATGAACATCAACAAATTTTTATTAGTCATGAAAATTAATGAATATCAAGAAATTAATTTTTACCTAACACAAAATCTAATGAATATTAAGGAAAAAATTCTTATGTATAAAAAGCATGAAATATAGATTATGATATACTAATCAAATCCAAAAAAATGAATGCAGAATATGAGAGTAGATAGAGAATATGTAATTTTATGCTGTAGAGAGAGAGAAAAAGAGATTAGTAAAAAATAAATTTGAGATTTTCAAATTTTTAATTTTTAATAATTAATTTATTTTTTAAATGAGTATAGAAAGAAATTTGATGGTTCAAATAACCCCAACCATGATATAATCGAGATTTACAGCCATAATCTAATTCTTAAAAATTGCTATATGGCCCCTAGTATTTGAAATAACTCACAAATTTCTTAGAAATTTTCTAAGCCTCTACTTGTGCTAATATTTATTAAATTTTATAACTTCCATTAAATTTTAAAGTTTTTAAGATAACATTTGTTGTTTCACAAATTCTATTAATATCAATAATGTTAAGGATTCCAATAGCTAAGTTTTAATACCATATGTCATCTATTTGTTAGAGGAGAGATTTCATAACTTATAAAATTATTTAATTATCATCCAATAGATGAATATCACATTAATTATAACTCAAATTGAAACTTAAATATTGAGGTGTCTAGTATTGCTCTAATAATATACGTGAGGCCACGCCTCTATACTTTTGTATTATAATTATGAATAATAAAATATATTATTCAATTAAATGAGTTTACCATTTGAACCTATCTCTTCATATTATACAATTTAACATATTTTCCTTAGACCCTAATACATTACAAACATATTGGATCCGTGGTGGGAAAATTAATCTTAAGGATTATAAAAAAAAAAAAAAAGAATTGTTGGAAGAATTTTAATAATAGTAAGATATCGCAAAACTGATGTTACCATTCTAATGATCTCAAACAATGGAAGCAAAAAATTGTCCAATAGCAATATTTGATGTCTCGTAATTATGTCATTCGATGTTGTTGTGTTGCCGATATCTTTTGATGTTACTGGAATGCCATCGATGGTGACATATATAATTTCTTATAACAATAAAATAACAGTGATGTCAATTTTTTATTTTTATCATAATTAATTCAATATATATATATATGTCCATTACCAAATCTTTTTTTTTCAATTTCAGACCTTTTGGAATTAGCTTTTGGTTGATCAAAAGCGATTTTGAATAGCTGAAAACTAATTTTGGTGTTTAATATATTTCTTACAAAATCACATTTGATAAAATCAATTCATCTAGAGCATATTTTGAAAAGTGGAGAAGGAGTTGCTTTTCAAAATTTGATTTATAAAATCAGTTTTATATTTAATATAATTTCATATAAAGTCATTTTCCAGTGAGGATGCCACTAAGAAACAAAAAAACTCAAATTTCAGTATATTGAAAATTGTATTTTTTTTTTGTATGCTAATTATTAAAATCAATATTATTTTACCTGTTAGTAACATCTTTATTGTAACAAAATGATAAGGTCCTCACTAGCGAATGTTTAGTTCTATATATATCCTTAAATATGTTATAAAAACTTAAAATTATCCTTATACAGTTAAAAAAATTAAATTTAAAGTGATTATTACTATGAATATTTACATTGAGATAACAAAAAAAATTATTAAAATATAAATATTTTTTTAGTTATTTTTATATACATAATAAAAAATATTATATATACATGTTTATAAATATAAAAATAAATTTTATTCAACATTATATCAATTTCAGCCTTTTGCATTCTTACAATAATTTAACAACAGTACAACAATAGAATATAATTGATATGTAAAAGCCGATATAATAATGAAAACAAACTAAATGACATTAACAAATACAATACTGAGAACGTAAACCCCAGGCCTAAGAATCGTAGTGTCCTTAAAATATATTCTGAAAAATTTTATGTATTGTGTAAACCCTTAATTCTGTTGCATGAAAGATGATAGTTTGATGTGCTTTTTAAGTTATCTATTAGTTTGGGATGGATATGAGTGATAACGTACAGATACTTCATTCTTTATCTTCTGATGATCCAATCATGTAATTTTTATGATTATTTTTCAATTTTGGAGACGGTTCATATCTAGTCAGTGTATTATTTACATTATATTTATATTCTTATAAACCTAACAAAAAAAAAAAAAAAATTTTAGCGTTTAACTTCAAACTGAGACATTGAGGTTTCATTTTTTTTTCATATATATTTCTTATTCTTGAAAGGTAAATTGTACATAGGGATTTGAGTGTATGCATTATCTGTAATTTGGTTTCAGTTCTTTGGCATTGTGTGTTATATATACGACCGAAATCTTTTGGGTAATACAAAAGACTATTGATCTTTTATTTGAATAAATTTATATCTATATATAATTAGTGCCATGACATGTGTAATTGAGACGATAAAATAGATGACCACCAGAACAAAATATAATTTATGTGAGAATAATTGAGATTGCAAATTTGACTAAAATGACATATGATAACAACTAATAACATTTTTATAATTTCATAATTTATTTTCTTTCATAATCGTACTTTCTATTTTTTCTTCCAATATATCAGATTATTTTAAAATGTCTCTAATTCCATCAATAAAATAAAAAAGAATTAGAATTTCATAAATATTTTTTTTTCTAGAACAATTTTAATAATTTATATTATAAGCTTACTTTTTGTATTATAAATTTATAAATTTCACTTGCCTCAAGTGGCATGTGATAATCAATTAGTAGAATTTGAAGAGGGTTCAATATGCAATTAGATCAAATAATGTTGACGTTAATTTAATGGGTGACGGTTCAATGAGGAAGCAAGAGGGGAAGCTTGGTAAATAAAAAATAAAATAATTTCTTAAATAGGCCCTTAAAAAATGTTATAATTGAAAGAAAAAAGAAAAAAGAGTGCCACTAACAATCTAGTAACAATTGTTTGCTATCGTTGCTTGGCAGTTAAAGATTTTCCATTCGAGTAAAAGCATCCTCTACTTCATCTGCTCATCCTAGCCTTAGTTTTTTGCACATCAGGCATAGGGCTGCGCAGCAATTGCACTCAATTTCTTCTCTCTTGCTCGAGGTTGAGTGGTTTAGGATTGAAATACCAGTACTGCCGGTGTCCATGTCTCTGTTGATAGAACAACCATTAGTGTCCAATTCATCTCCATTCTCAAATTGGGTCTCTGGTTTATAGATCTTGCACAACAGCCACTTATTATTCTGAAAAAAAAAAGAAAGAAAGTACAATAGAATTATTATTAAGATTAATTCTTATTAGAAGATTAAATAACGAACGAAGTAATTAGCGAACAGAAATATGGTACCTTCATTAAATTAGCTTCCCTTCGTGTATATGGAACTGGAAGGATATGCTGGTCATTAATTCTATATTCATGCATAATCCAACTAGTCTTTATTGCATCTTTTTCTGGATAATTTCCCTGATATTGATATTGATATTGATAGAAGACAGACTTTGTTGCATCTTCTTTTGAATAATTTCCTTGAAATTGATAATAGACAAGTGTCTTCTTGTACCCAATCGGATTTTCCTTTGATCCAATTTGAATATCTTTACCTCCGGTTTCCTTCCAATAGCCATTATCTGCGACTCGGTTCAGACGGTTTCTAATATATGTATGCCATGTGAAGAAATACATGATTCTTTCTCCTGGTCTCTGGAATTTGGCTGTTATGGCACAAGTTACACTTGTTAGTAAAACGGCTTCACGGAAAAGCTTAACCAAGAGTCTAATTATAACAGTATTAGAAAAGTACAAACTAGCTCTCAGTGTAAATCTGGGCTAAAACTTAATATATAATCTCAATTTATAGGTCGAGCTTAGAAGTGAGCTAAGAAATTAAAGAAAAGTTTAAGAAACTAAAGAGAAGTGAAATTGCATGAAGGGGAATTGAAATATGATATACCATAGTTAGTTGACCAAAAGCCAAAAACTAATGATTAACACTAGGGAGCTGAATGTAATGTTTTCTCTTGTACTTAACTTAAAATATAATTACACATTGTCTATCTTTTTAAATTCTTAATTTACTTAGTATACAACATTGTAACATGACGCGGAGTCAACTGGGGAAAATAATTTTTTAAATAAAAAAACTATAATTATCTTAAGAAACAAACTGATTAATTATTTTTTTTAAAAGACTTATCAATTAATATAAACAAGGAATAAATAGTAACTAAAAAAAGCAATGAAGTGACTAATAATGAATAAAGAAAGAAATTAACCTGATAAATCCTGAGGGCTGCGCATGTAGATGTTATAAGTGGCGAAATTGTTTGGAGGCAAAGGTTGAAGCAAGACTATGTTCTTCAAGTAAAAAGTCATCAATTCTTCATCAGTCGGACTGAAACCATCATTAAATCCTACAGAAAGTGGAATTCAATTTAATAAACAAGAATGGTGCTTAATGATGAAAACAAATAAAAGTTAACTAACCTGATAGATGCTGAGGACTGTGCAGGAAATTATTATTGCTGGGTAACAGTTTATTAAAGATTTTGCTCAACTCTTTGTCAGCCTCACCCCTGGGAATAGGTAACGATTTCTTGTTATATGCATCTACCAGTATCATCCTTCTTTCCATTAGTGCTTTGTCAGCCTCACCCCTGGGAATAGGTAACGATTTCTTGTTATATGCGTCCACCAGCATCATCCTTCTTTCCATTAGTGCTTTGTCAGCCTCACCCCTGGGAATAGGTAACGATTTCTTGTTATATGCGTCCACCAGCATCATCCTTCTTTCCATTAGTGCTTTGTCTTTGTCTATCTCTCCCTTATGAGCTATGAGAGATTACCCATACCTAATTCATATTTTATAGTACGATAGATTTTTTAATCCGACTAGGAAACCCAATACGTCAAGAACTATAGACTCTTATCCGACTAGGAAACGCAATACGTCAAGAACTCGAAATCTTTGTTATTAAGACTCCTATATTTTAATCCTACTGAGAAATGCAATACATCAAGAACTCGAAATTACAATCTTACATATTTTCTGTAGTGGATGATAACCTTTTTTTCTGTTTGAAGTAATTACGATTATAAAATCTACCTAACAATATTAAAGATCCAATCAGCTGAGTCCCAATTTGTAGGGATTCGGTAGAAAATTGAAGACCGAACCGATTATGTTTAGTTCTAAAAAGCTAAATTATTCCAACAAAAAATAAATTACTTAGGACTACAAATTGAAAATGGGAAACAGAGGTTACAGACACAAATTTTGGAACACTTACATAAATTCCCTGATAAGATAGACGACCAAAAACAATTGCAAAGGCTTTTAGGATGATTAACCTATGCAGATAGTTTCATCCCAAAACTAGCAAAAATGAGACAAACACTACAGCTAAAACTTAAGAAAGTTATCCCATGGCAATGGACAGAAGAGAATACAAAATATATACAAAAGATAAAAAAGGCAGTTTAACACATTTCCAACACCGTATCACCCTTGTGAAAAGAACTTTATGACTATATAAACAGACGCCCCGAAATAATTTTGGGTAGGAGTTTTAAAAGCACGAAATGAAAACAATGAAGAACAAATTTGCAGGTACATATCTGGCACTTTCACTAAAACAGAACAAAATTACCACATTAATGAAATAGAAATACTAACAGTTAAAAATACAATACAAAGATTTAGGATTTACTTGATCAGAGATCCTTTTCTTGTAAGAAGTGACAGCACTGTATTTGGAGCCTTTATAAGAAACCAAATACCAGAAAAAAGCATAATACAAACACGGAAATACGATGGCAGCAATGAAGCCCAGAATTGGTTTAGAAATACTTTTATACCTAGGAAATACTATTATACTATGGAATAACAGAAAATGAAATAACACTTGATATAAAAGGTACAACTGGAAAAGTACATATACCACTTGTTACAAAACAAGAACTTGATAAGAAAATGTCAAAAATAAAGACAAAAAAGCAAAGGAAAAACTTCAATTTATATTCATAGGAGGAGTACAGATTATGATTAAAACCACATTTAGAAAAGGATTATACCTATCATTTTGACTTATATATGTGATTATACCTATCATTGTTCCAACAAGTCGATCAATAGCCAACTGGACATACACACAGAGAGCAATGTAGATCCGCCTCCGACTGGGCTGACAGGCACGATTCAGGCTCGGTTGATGCCGTGGCGGCGGCGTGAAGGTAACAAGGTTAATGTAATATATTGGTACCCTAGATTGTACAAAGTTATATATTAAAATTGTTAGAGAGAAATGGTAAGTATCACTGTGGGCTTGGCAATGGGTCGGGTCGGGGTTGGCGAAGTCCTAGCCCGATCGTATGATTAAAAAGGTCTTGCCCCTCAAAAAGTCCGACCCTAAAAACATCAGTCATTATGTATTCTTATCGTTTCAGCGATGCTGTGGACTTTGCATGCGTTGACTGATGTTTTACTTGAACACGATCATCTGAAGCTGTTTTTTGGTACTTGAGACAACTTGTACCAGAAATTTGTTTTTTTTTTTTTCACTTTAGTTTTTATGTCTTCAGGTTACTGATCTTTCATATGCTCTTCTACAGAAGCATCCTACAAAGACGCAAGACTGCGCGAATGCAAGCAACACGCAATTAACAATAATAATACTCCGCAACAGTAGCAATTAACAGTATGCGTCATCATACCTCATCAAATATCCATTTGCTAGCACCAGACTGCTGTAAAAGGTTTATTTATTTAAATAACACCCCACAACATCTTGCATGTGCTCTGCAAGTCAATCCAGGGGGAGGAAAATACTTAGGATGATTGATTTGCA